>WSYH01014365.1:0-15753 GCA_036426205.1 Ascaphus truei | reverse complement strand
CCCGCCGGTCACGTGATCTTCCCGTCACACGCTGTAGCAGAGACAGCGCCTTACTACAGAGACCAGGAGCCAAGCTGAGACGCGGAGCTCATCGGTCTACAGCTACCCACTAAGGAGGAGAACACCGCCGGTCGCGAGACCACCCCAGGTGATATTTAGTCACTAGAGGGTTGGCGGTGCAACGTTTCGGATACCGCTTACCGGATGAGGACATCATTTTCCCCCCAACCGTGAGTGCTTGCAACACCTGGTGCCCTTAGGTGGGCCAGTTGCTTTTTACAATATACAGCCTACTTTATACACACTCACTGCAGTGAGTACTACATTGACTCTGAGGCACCTTTATGGACATTTCATTGTCTGGTTTCAGCTTGCAGTGAGTGTACATCACCGAATTTCTTCTTGACATAATAAGGCTTACGTGTATTAAAACCGTTAGCCTTTGGGGTCAGCAGAAGGTTTTCTTTATTAGCCTTAGCCTGTCGCTTTGGCCTTGGCTTGGAAACGGCTGCCACCTTTTGCTTTTTCTGTGTGATAGGCACAGCAGAGGCGAGTGGCTTCCTGCGTCCATAGATTCGGGGTTGATCCATGGAAGCAGATGGCACAATGCAGTATCTGGACAAGGGCAAGTTCAGATACAGATCATTGAGTGGTGGGCTATGCAGTGTGTAACCTTTTATGCATGACGACGAGGTACAGGTGTTAAAAGTGGGCGTACTCTAATGTGAGTCATTAAAGTATAAATTCACCATCCATTTTGTGGATTCACTGCACATTGAATACACATCGACTAATCATTGAATATACATTCTTGTGCTTGTATTTCTTTCAACTCGCAGCTATGCCTGTTAAGAAGATTTAAAAGGATCTCAGCATGAGAATTAAGGAGATGTACACGAGCGGACAACGAATTGCAGATATCAAACGCTGGTTAGCTGCTTCTAGCCTCGTTGTGCCATCAACCACCGTGTGCTATCATGCACACGGAAAAACCAAACAACGCACGAGGACACCAACGGTAACTAACGCGTAAGTATATTTATATAACTTTATAATACAGTATATCTATTATTGTTTATATTGCTGCATATTAATATAACTATATAGTATAGATCTATCTAATTGTATAGTTATTTAGGTATATTTATATAACTACAGTATATAATACAGTATATCTATTATTGTTTATATTGCTGCATATTAATAGAACTATATAGTATAAATCTATCTCATTTTATAGTTATTTCGGTATATTTATATAACTACAGTATATATTACAGTATATCTATTATTGTTTATATTGCTGCATATTAATAGAACTATATAGTATAGATCTATCTAATTTGATAGTTATTTAGGTATATTTATATAACTACAGTATATAATACAGTATATCTATTATTGTTTATATTGCTGCTTATTAATATAACTATATAGTATAGATCTATCTAATTTTATAGTTATTTCGGTATATTTATATAACTATAGTATATAATACAGTATATCTATTATTGTTTATATTGCTACATATTAATATAACTATATAGTATAGATCTATCTAACATTATGGTTAGTTCTGTTTATATCTATTACTATATAATTTAGTATATCTATCTATTATTGTTTATATTGCTGCATCTATAATTGTTTACTGTAAATGATGTGCTGTACTTGTGGCCTACTGCACTGTAACTTACCGGATTGTTGTTTTTCTGTACATTGTAGGGAGAAACTCTTCTGGTCGACAAAATAAGTGAAGAGAATGATGAGAAGAGTGCATTAAGGGTCAAATACACTCTGCTGCAAAATCACAATCTCACTGTATCCGAGACCAGCATAAAGAAGATGAGATGCAGAATTGGATGGAAATATGGACGTGTGAGGTTAGTATTGGACAGTACAGGAGGTTAAAGTGTTGTTTAAGAAACTGTACTGTACCTATAAAATTATTCCTTGTCATTACAGAGCGTACCCTATGATAAGGGACGTTAACAAGATCAAGAGAGTGGTCCAGACCCAGGCATGGATCGACAGTGGACAAACTTTCCAGGATTGCATCTTCACTGACAAGTCTACTGTATCGCTGGAGAGATTTGCCACCTTTGCATTCCACAAAAAAGGTCACATATCTATGAAGCCACGTCCAAAACACCCAGTGAAGATGCATGTGTGGGGTGCCATCTCTAGGCGTGGACCAGGATGCATTGTCATCTTTGAAGGTAAAATAAGTCACACGCTTTTGCCTTATGCACTGTACTGTACTAGTGTGCAGTTTTTTTAGCACTTTTCTTTTCGTTATAGGAATCATGAATAAAACTTTTTTCCAAGAGCAAATTGTGCCTGAGATTGTGGAATACATCCCACGTGAGTTCCCAGATGGTCACCATTTCTACCAGGACAACGATCCGAAGCACACCGCATCAACAGCGCATATTCTTGAGCGCGGTATCACCTGGGTGAAGACGCCAGCGGAGTAAGTGCGGTAACCGTGTCTCATTTTTGCCCACTGTTTTTACTGTGTACTTGTAACGAACGGGGAGTCACGCCGCTCTCGGCGTGCTCCTCACTTACCCGCAGCTCTGCCAGGGCCTCCCGCGCCTCACACGGATCCCTCCTCTGGGACGCCGATCCCCGTCTCCTTGCGCGCGCGCGCACGTCAGTCCTCCTCTTCTGCTCTCGGTTCTGGGCGCATGCCCGGTCACGCACCTGCAGGCGCAGCCACACGGAGGCGTGGCCACACGGAGGCGCACCAGCCTCTTAAAGGCACATTACCCATTTCCAATGCTGCAATCAAATGCAGTCTTAATACTGGGCTCTATAGCTCCTCCTCCAGGAGCCCTTCTGGACCTATCCCTGTTACAGCCTGGCCCATCCACACCCCCCCACCTGGCTACACTGCCATTGGATCCTCTCACCTATATATACCTGGCAGGTTCACTGACTCATCGGCTGAGCATAGAACCAGTTGTTCTCATCACTCTCTGCCTCCCAAGTCCTGTCCTGTCCTGTCTTGTTTTGCAGTCTTCCTCGTGTGCCGAACCGGCTTTCTCTACGACTCTCCGCACCTCTGGTATCCTGAACTTGGCATACAGCAATACGACTCTCCGCACCTCTGGCACCCCGAACTCGGCAAACGGTAAAATGATTACGTCTCTCTCTCTAACCCTGAACTTGGCTACAGCACCCTCTTCCATCTGTACCTCTCCTGCCCCGACTCGAACTCCCAGACCACTCTACTCTCAAGACGTGCCCTCGTGGGTGGCGTTATATCCTATCCCACCTCAGCACCGCGGTCCCGCCTCGTTTGTAGTGAGCTCGACCTGACATTATGCTCAGCCCAACAAACATGGACCCCGCTGAGGTAGAGCGTACTTTAAATTTTCACTCGAATCTCTTCACCAGGCTAGAGACTTATCTGGAACAAAATGACTCAACGCCACACCACTGCGCAGATAACTCGACACACACACAGTGACCTTATGCAACATAACTAAGCAGATTTACTATGAACATCAGAATATCATTATCACCGAATCACCAACAATCGCTTCACAGAATAAGTCGACAGAGTCTTCATTCACGTATCCTTTGTCTCCTCAAGCCTACATGTCTAGGAAGCACACTACGGCTATTAGCTGCTAATAAACGATAACGACGCTCATGCCTGACGTTTTCCCCACAAGGCTCAAGGTGATTTTAAGTGATACCACATACCAGACCGTGTCCCAGGTAGAATCCCACGCAAACGACAATCTCGGGTGTCCATGGCCTTACACTCACGCCAAAATACGAGAAAGATAGGTCTAAGTTGTTGGCTAGCAGAGCAGGCCATCGATCCCTAAATTAACTACGGAGGGCCATTTCCCTGTTATGGGTGTACGCACCATAGTACATAGACGTGCCACCGTTCCGCTACTGTACTCCGATCAGCTCTGTTTGATCGGAGAATCTACAAAGACACCACCATCTCTCCACACTCGTCCACAATCCACGACGCTCAGCACTTCTCAGAGCCGTCGCACGTCCTCGCTCCGTGATCTTTCCAAAAGCCCTACTAGCCCATCTGCTCTCCAGTGCTCGTCGATACCCGGTAGAATCCGCCCAATGAGGTCCCACCGGGCTCCAGCGGGAACTGCAAACCCGATCACGGGCCAATCACCAACCGCAATGGGAACGACAACAACGCCTGCTACTCCTTCCACACTAACTGACTCTAGATGACACCACCCTAATCCCTAGGGCGTCCTGTACTTCTGAACCGCAACCTGAGATGGCTTGGGGAAACTCCTAGGGCCTGTGGAACCACTAACCCCTACCCCCCTTCCCCTAGCTACCCGCAGTCCTATCTGTAACTGGGCTAATCCTAACAGCCTAACTCACCTACGCCTGACACACAGTCACTCACTGTCGCCTGCAGGGATTCAACACAAACATTCACACACACTGCACGCACTGCGCCCAGCACATGCGCGACACACCACAACACTCACTGCAATCACACACACCAACCTGACCCTCAGCCAATCCACTCTTTTGCACACTGTGCCCCTCTTTTGCCAGTGCCCACACCCTCTCCGCTGTGGCACTGCCAAACTTGCACCTGCCCTTTCCGTTCCTAAGGGTACCTCTCCTATCTAAGGGCCGTCCCTTATAGATTACCCCGAACTACCCTGGTGGGGATTTGGGGCCTACCTGGAGTGCGGGTACCTATCTGATGCAAGCTGCACTCACTCCCTGCATCCTTCTTCCTTCCCCTTCAGCTCCGCTGCTCCCAACTGAACGTGACCAAAGCCCGGAAATGTATCTATTCTCCCTCCAGGGCAGTCCTAACAGCCCTATTGGCTCCTATCAGCACCTGTGCCTGCCTCGCTATGCCTCCTGAGAATGTAGTTCCCAGGGGGATGCTACACCATTGGGGCCGCGGTGCGCGCTTCTCCTGCGCCTGCGCGAACTACCAATGCCCGCCTCACACTTTTTCCTCCTGCTCTGTCTCTGCCCTCGTGCGACCTTCCCTGCCTCTCCGCAGCCTATCCCTGCGCATGCGCGAGCTAACTGGGCCGCCGGGTGACTCACTGCGGCATGCGCGCAATAACGACTCATGGCGGCGCCCTGCTCTGCGGTGCCGCCGGACCTTAGCGCGATCGTGCCGAGCCTGATCGCGTCCCCGGAACCGGCCGCACAGGAAAGAGCCGGGCCCCCGTCCTTCCAGCCCCCACCCTGTGAATTTCACAGCCGCTCGTCGGGTTTTCAATACCCCGCGATCGATCTGCGCCAGGGAAGGGGGGTCTCAAGGAGCTGCTGGAGACCAGGTTACACTCTCTCTCCCCCTGGTGGAATTCCCAACGTCCTCGCTTGAAACTACATCAATTGGCCCAAGTATACACATAACATTTGCATCGCATAAACGGTACACTTAGCAAGTTAACTTTACACCACAGGGTACAAACATATCACATTCAATAATACACCGGACTGGCTGAGACCATTTGTGGGGTCCCCCGAACTGAACTGTGGGGGTAACCTCACTTTTGCGTTCGTGAGCCTCCCCCAAAAAAATTTTCTTGGAGAGCACACTCAAGGCGACAGTTTCTTCTGGCTCTTCTCTACTTTTTTTCCTCCCCCTGGTGGAAGGAGTAGCACAGCGTCTCTGAAAGCAGACCTTTACCCCGGTCATCTCCGCGGCAGGGATGCGGTAGACCAGGAGGCCAGGACCTTTCCCGCGGTCCACTACCTGAGGAATGGGGAGCTCCTTTTTGAGCTTAAAGGAGGCCCAGTCTCCCTGGATCTTCCTTTACCAGTCCTTGTCTCTACGGCTTGCAAGGCTTCCACTGAGAAGCGAGCACTGGACAATGTCTCGGTCCACCTGGCAGGGGAAGATAGTAGAGACACACACCTTAACCCCCTGCTGTGATTCATGGTGGCAACAGGTCCTCGGGACGCTGTCCAGTTTCCCCCTTGGTGGTATCGGGCCTGCCCCCCGCACTTCTGGGCAGTCCACTTAACGCGCTGAAAACTCGGGAGCGTTTGGATCCAAGTCCTGGACCACTTGTGTCGGAGCACCACGGCTCACACCCCGCTCGGAACCGTAGCTTTGGCCTTTCTTCACGGCCACCTCCCCGATTGTGTGGAAACAAGGGGTGTTCCTTACCACTCACTCGCTCGCTGACGATGGGCTTCTCTCTCTTCTGCGGAAGGATCGGCGGTAGAAACTGGTCCACTCTCTTCTCTGGACCAGCTACCTTCTAATACGACCCTCCACCAGGACGCGATGCAGAGGGAACCCTTCTCGCCGGGCGACCAGACTTAAGGAGCCATCGTGCTCCGCGTCACCTGGAGGCTCACCCCCCGACAACCCCTAGGGCAGTCGACTCACCCTTGTCGGCGTTAGGTACGGTCCCCCTTCTAGGACCGCTGGTACCGAGTCTGTAGTAGGTCTGACTGACCATCGGAGGCACACGGGCCACAGCAGGTTCCCAACATCGGGATACAACCTTTTCCAGGTTACACGGACCCACATCATACTCTGTATCCTCTTCACAACCGCTGGGGTGGTTTCGCCCGGTAGGCGGCATCGCCACCGATGGGACTTCCACCTTTCCCCCGGAGGATTCATCACCAGGACCCTCCGCAAGGTAGTCACCAGATTCTCCTGAAATACAGCCAGTGTTGTTTGTACGAAGCTGGCGTGCTCCGGTACCCACATCTGTCCTCAGTCGCTCTCTTCTTTCTCCGCCAAGAGTGTCACTTAGCTCCTTAGCTGCTCCTGTGGCTGGGGTACAATGGGCATCAAACATTGCAACCGCAGCAATCACACATCTGGGCTCCCACGCCAGTGCTCTCCCCTAGAACAGTCACAGGTGTGGGGCTAACGCACTGAGTACACGGCCCCCATCTACCTCAGTGATCCTGAAGTCTAGTGGCACTTGGGATATGTCGGCTTCCCTCGTCATATGCTTCTGCAAGCAGGGGCACAGTAGCATAAGGGATCTATTCCTGGCGCTCGCCAGGGCACATACACTTAAGTGGTGTATCCCCTGACAGTCTATCTCATCCTCATACATCATCTCATCCTCGATGATCGATGTTCTATCACACATCCACGTAAGTTTGAAGATAAACCGTGCTTGCTCCCCTGTGGAATCTAAGAGGGCACTTTTTACAAGGGATTGGTTTTCGCTCTGCACTGAGTCCACTCACAACACAGGGGAGGGGCTCTGAACTTTCCGCGCCAAACCCGGACAGAATGTTGCGACATCTTTCTGTGCAGGCTTGCAGTCAGCAGCACGTGCGCTCTCCTGATTTGGCGGGAGAAACGCCATTTTGCTGGGTCGGCATAGCAGGGTGTACCCTTCTGAGGGCCCCCGGCATGAACAGTGCGTACGGTGCCTCTGCCAGGCAGATATCCCTCATGTGAGTTACAACAAACAGAATGGTTTTCCATGTGGACGGGGATTCTTGTTCCTCCCTAAGACCATGCCCACGGCCACCCAGGAATTTTACACATACCCCTCCCGGACCTTCATTGCGGGTATACTAGCGGGTATGCCTCCTACCAGCCACTACCCTGGCCAGGCTCCATATACTGCCTCAAAGCCCAGGCAAAGACCTCGTGTCCGGACTTTCGCGAACATGGCGCAAAAACTAGTGGACGGGACAATTTAGAAAATAGACAGGCACCCCAGGTGTGTATCTCAGCACGCCTCCAAATGTAACGTGTATTCCCCCCCACCCAATCTCATATATAGTGTGGGTTAGTAACATGCAGTGTTACCGGGGTGGTGCGTATACCTGCAACTCACAGAGATCTGAGCCTCCGCTAGTGAGAGCCTGGGTGAATCCTCTGGAACGTTTCTTCTTGTTCAACAGCGCCTCCACCTTGTAGGATTCTAGGGAAGTGTAATGCCCCTACATAGGAACCCACTCAGAAATCACACACACACAGTGATTATATAACTAAGGTAATTTACTATAACATAGAACATATCATCGCCTTTACATAACCTCATAACCTGTGTTCCCCTCTCACGAGGAGACACTACCTATGCCGTCTCGCAGGACGTTTCCCCACACTAGTGATCCCCACCCGTGTCCAGTGAAACCCCCACAACCCCAGGTCCCGTACTCCTACGGAGATAGTCAATGGTGACTGCGCAGTCACTAAATTAATAGCCTGTTGGTGCACATATAATAGAGGTACCGTTCCGACACTTCCGATGCTCCGGACCCAACCACCAGCCCACTTCTCAAAGGTCAGACGTCCGTCTGATCCTTTCCAGAACTTCTGCCGGTAGACCCCAATGGGGTCCCACCGCTCCACGGGAACTTCAACCCGGATCACAAACAACACCAACCGCATGGGAACAGCAACCGCCGCTACCGCTTTTCCTATCACTAACTACTCCTAGAGTGACAGCGCCACCCTAGCCTTCCTTATGAACCGCACCCTGAGATGGCTTGGGAAAACTCCTAGGCCTGTGAACCATAACCTACCCCCCCCCCTCCTAGCTACCCAGTCCTATCTGTACTGGCTAATCCTAACAGCCTAACTCACCTACAGCCGACACACAGCTCACCACTGTCGCCTCGAGGGATTCACCACACACTTCACACACCTCCTGCACGCACTTCGCCCAGCACATGCATAGCGACAACCACACAGACAAAGCTGCAATCACACACGCCCACCTGGATCCCGCAGCCAATCCACTGCTTGCACACTGTGCCTCTTTGCCAGTGCCCACAGCCCTCTCCCTTGTGGCACTGCCAAACTTGCAACCTTCGTTCCTAAGGTGACCTCCCTATCTAAAGGCCGTCCTTTATAAATTACCCCACTAACCTGGTGGGGAGTTGGGGCCTACCTGGAGTCGGGTACCTATCTGGATGCAGGAGCTGCACTCACTCCTGCTCCTTCCTTCCCCTTCAGCTCCGCTTGCTCCAACTGACGTGACCAAAGCCCGGAAATGTATCTATTCTCCCTCCAGGGCAGACCTACAAGCCCTATTGGCTCCTATCAGGCACCTGGTGCCTGCCTCGCTATGCCTCCTGGGATTGGTATTTTCCCAGGGGGCTGCTAACACCATTGGGGCCACGTGCGCCTTCTCCTCCGCTGCGCGAACTACCAATGCCGCCTCACGGTTTCCTCTCTGTCTCTTTCTCTGCCCTCGCGCGACTCTTCCCCTGCCGTCTCGCAGGCTCCGCTGCTCTGCTGCCGCCGGGACCGTTAGAGACCGATCGCGGCCTTAGCAACGGCCAGTATCGCGTCCCCGGCAACCGGCCTGCAGCATAGAAGCCGCGCTGCTCCGCTCGTGCTCCATCCCCCCCCTCGGAACAGCCGTCGGTTTTTCAATACCCGCGATCGAGCTGCGTCCAGGGAACGGGGGTCTCAAGGAGCTGCTGGAGACCAGGGTTACACAGAAGGTCAAACATTAAACTCACTGTTGATACTCAACACTTAGCAACCCATCACCTACTCAAGCAATATGTTCTTTTAAAGAACACACTTTTAACGTGGACATGCAAAGACTCCATGATGAATGCCGCACAGACATTTCTATTGACCCCCCTTTTTTTGGTCACATTGACTCAGGATTGAAAATCCGTTCATCTTTCATTCCTAACAGCTCTAAGGGTCATGTATCTCTACATTTGAAATGCCTGGTTGACAGAGACCTTGGACTATTAGCCAAGGGCTTTTCATTTCCAGGGTCATCTCATACAACAAATAATTTAACGAAACAGAAAGGTGGACTTAGATCCCTTAAGAATGACCGTTCATTGTAATCAGAATGCCGATAAAGGCGGGCTTTATTGTACAATCATCCTTAATACAGGAATGAAGCCATTAGATTATTAATTGACACCACTTCTCATACTAGGTTTGAGAACAGACCCCACAAGAGGTTTCTTGTTGGAGTTAGAACAACTCCTGGAACTTGGAGATGTCTACAGGTCCTAAGCAATAAAGAGAGGAAATATCTCAGTTGTAATCCCCACCCATCACACCGATTTTTCACCATCTCCCAAAGATACACAAACCACTGGAGAACCCTCCGGGCGACCCATTGTCTCCAGTATTGGTTCTTTGGGAGATGGTGTTTCTCGCTACGTAGATCATTTTCTGCAGCCTATTGTACAACAACTTCCATCCTTTATACCAGGACACGACTGCTCTACTCATTGAGTTGGAGAATATTGTGTGGAAGGAGAGTTTCAGATGGGTCACCATGATGTCACATCATTATACACTATCATGCACATGAAACACGGCCTCAAAGCTATTTATCACTATTTAAACTATCCCCTCTTTCCACGGCACAAATCACTTCATTCATCATCAATGACTCCATTTTGTTTCTATTGACACACAATTATTTTTTATTTGATTCACTCTTTTTTCTTCAGACCAAGGCACGGCTATGGGAACGTCATTTGCGCCCTCATATGCCAATCTTTTTATGGGTTTATGGGAAAGCACCTCACATTTTCGGTGAACTAATACCTACCACCGTTCCAATATTATCTTCTACAAAGATTATGATGACCTGGTTTTCATTTGGGATGGGGATCTTTTCCACACTACAACACTTTTATTGACACTCTAAACACTAATGACATTAATCTCCAATTTACTATATAACACTGATCCTCACAATATCAATTTTCTAGATGTGACACTCCATGGTGACCCAGACTCTGCCATTCCTCCACGGACATTTATACTAAACCCCCTCAAGGAATTCATATTATAGCCAGAGCTGCCATCCTAGATCTATAATCCGTGGCATACCAAAGGGGCAATTCTTACGCTATAAGAGACTCTGCTCACCAGACAATTTCCTTTCTCCAACCTCTGAAAATTTAACCCTCAATTTGAAGAGAGGTTATTCAAGTATAGACTAAACAAGGCTTTCCACACATGCTGACGTTTCTGACAGAACATGTTGCTAAAAAAAGAAAAAAACACAAAACTGCTGAATAAAATACATTTAAAGACAATCCTTTGTTTATAACAAAATTCAGCAGACAGGCCCCACAAACTCAACACATCATATCCAAACATTGGAATGTGTTGAAACTTACCCCGACTTGGAACCTATGTAGAGAGACCAAGATTTGCATTCAAAAGAGCAAATACTCTAGCTACATCCCTCTCCAAAAGTCTTTTTCATTCTTCACCTACGCTAAAATTACCAACATACCCAAAGGGGTTTTCAAATGTGGATTCTGTAAGTGTTGTCAGTACGCAACACCCACCAAAAGGATAATGACAGTTTCCCACAGTGTCTAAGTTTTAGAATCTCCACATTCATACAACTGTCACACGAGTTATGTGTGTACGTAATTGTGTGGTTGCAACGCCAAATATGTTTAGGACAATTCGTCCATTATACATCAGATAATCTGAACATATAAGATTAATAATGAAAAAGACATGTTTCATCACTCCCCTGTTTCGAAACACTTTACATCCTGTCCAATGGTGGTCTTAAGAACTTTAGATTCTTTGGAGTGGCCCTCTTCCCATCAAACATTAGAGGGGGGGGGCAGACTACTTAAGAGATTAAACAACTGGAAGATGCAGGGATCTTTTTGTTAGACACACTGCAACACAATGGCCTCAATGTTGATGGGAATTGCAACATTTTTTGTCAATTAATATATTTTTCGTGTCAGATTAACATTATTATCATGTCTGTTCATTCCCTTTCATTTTTCACCTTTTCCTTCCTTCCATCCTTCCCGTCCCCCTTTCCCCCTTCTTTTCTTCTTCCCTTCTTTCTTTCCCCTACTTCCCTTTCCCTCCCCATCCTTCTTTCCCCCTTCCCTCTCCCCCCTCCCCACCACCCCACCCGCCCTTCCCCCTTTTTCCCCCTCCCCCTGCCCCTCCCCTCCTCCCCCCCTTCCCTCGTCTCCCCCTCTTCTTTCCCCCTTCCTTCCCCTCCTTCTTCCCTCTCCCCCTCCCTTTCCTTTCCCCTCCCTTCTTCTTCCCCTCCTCATCTTTGCTCTTTGGTTCTCCATCATATATTCATATAGACCATTTTTACATACAGCTCAGATATCCATACATATTTTCTTTCCCTAACAGTATGTTGTTTTCTTGCTTTTCTCTTCCTCCTCCATGTTGTTATCATCTCGCTGAACAGAGATCTCTATATTCATTCATGAATAACACACTTAAACAAAATGCTTTATTACAGACACGCTGTTTATTTTATTTGCATTTTTAATATCTTGCTTACAACCATCACATCTATACATCATACTGTTGATATCATCTAGGTTCATTCATATGTTATGTTTAGTCATATGTTATGTTTATGAACTATATTGTCTATTCCAACCACTGATGTTTATTCATTTATGCACATGTATTGTGATTTTGTATGCATTGTGAGCATTGTTTTTAAACGGTTTTTATCTGTTCACACATGATTATTAGGCAGGGACCCACTTCACCTGATTCCTAATTGGTACAGGTGTTTTGGATTCATTTGCCTATATCAATGTCTCCCTTATGCTGATGGATCACTCTTTGACAAAGGCTTTAGGGCTGAAACGCTTAGAGGATCCACACCCCCATTCGTCTGTTCAAATAAACATTTTGTAGTCACCACCTACGCTTTCATCCTGCTTTCATTTTCGGGGCAGTGTCCGCTTTTCTTTCTCCCGCCGCTGCTGGAAGGTTTCATATGCTGTGTTGCTTGCTGGATCGCACCCCGAGTACTCGCGCACACGCACACAGGAGAGGGGGGCCCCGCCGGTCCGTGATCTTCCCGTCACACACGGTAGCAGAGACAGCGCCTTACTACAAGACCAGGAGCCAAGCTGAGACGCGGGACTCATCGTCCACAGCTACCCACTAAGAGGAGAAAACCGCCGTTCGCGAGACCACCCCAGGTGATATTTAGTCCCTAAGGGTTGCGGTGCAACGTTCGGATACCGCTTACCGATGGGACATCATTTTCCCCCCAACCGTGAGTGCTTGCAACACCTGGTGCCCTTAGGTGGGCCAGTTGCTTTTTACAATATATACTGCAGTGAGTACTACATTGACTCTGAGGCACCTTTATGGACATTTCATTGTCTGGTTTCAGCTTGCAGTGATTGTACATTACCGAATTTCTTCTTGACATATAAGGCTTACGGGTATTAAAACCGTTAGCCTTGGGGTCAGCAGAAGGTTTTCTTTTATTAGCCTTAGCCGGTCGCTTTGGCCTTGGCTTGGAAACGGCTGCCACTTTTTGCTTTTCTGTGTGATAGGCACAGCAGAGGCGAGTGGCTTCCTGCGTCCATAATTCGGGGTTGATCCATGGAAGCAGATGGCACAATGCAGTATCTGGACAAGGCAAGTTCGATACAGATCATTGATGGTGGGCTATGCAGTGTGTAACCTTTGCATGGCGACGAGGTACAGGTGTTAAAAGTGGGCGTACTCTAATGTGAGTCATTAAAGTATAAATTCACCATCCATTTTGTGGATTCACTGCACATTGAATACACATCGACTAATCATTGAATATACTTCTTGTGCTTGTATTTCTTTCAACCTCACGCAGCTATGCCTGTTAAGAAGATTTAAAAGGATCTCAGCATGAGATTAAGGAGATGTAACGAGCGGACAATGAATTGCAGATATCAAACGCTGGTTAGCTGCTTCTAGCCTCGTTGTGCCATCAACCACCTGTGTCATCATGCCACGAAAAAACCAAACAAGCACAGACACCAACGGTAACTAACGCGTAAGTATATTTATATAATCTATATAATACATATATCTATTATTGTTTATATTGCTGCATATTAATATAACTATATATGTATAGATCTATCTAATTTGTATATTTATTTAGGTATATTTATATAACTACAGTATATAATCAGTATATCTATTATTGTTTATATTGCTGCAATATAATAGAACTATATAGTTATAAGATCTTCATCCATTTTATGTTATTTTCGGTATATTTATAATAACTACATGTATTATTACAGTATATCTATTATTGTTATTTGCTGCATATTAATAGAACTATATGTATTATCTATCTAATTTATATTTATTTAGGTATATTTATATAACTACAGTATATAATACAGTATATCTATTATTGTTTATATTGCTGCATATTAATATAACATATATATATAGATCTATCTAATTTTATAGTTATTTCGGTATATTTATATAACTATTATTATAACAGTATATATTTATGTTTTATTGCTACATTATATAACTAATGTATAGATCTATCTAACATTATGGTTAGTTCTGTTTATATCTATTACTATATAATTTAGTATATCTATCTATTATTGTTTATATTGCTGCATCATAATTGTTTCGTAAGAGATGTGCTGTACTTGTGGCCTACTGCACTGTAACTTACCGGATTGTTGTTTTCTGTACACTGTAGGGAGAAACTCTTCTGTCGACAAAATAATGAAGAGAATGATGAGAAAGGCATTAAGGTGAAATACACTCGCGCTGCAAAATCACAATCTCACTGTATCCGAGACCAGCATAAAAGATGAGATGCAGAATGGATGGAATGGACTTGTGAGGTTAGTATTGACAGTACAGGTTAAAGTGTTGTTTATAAACTGTACTGTACCTATAAAATTATTCCTTGTCATTACAGAGCGAACCCTATGATAGGGACGTTAACAAATCAAGAGAGTGGTCCAGACCCAGGCATGGATCGCAGTGGACAAACTTTCCAGGATGTCATCTTCACTGACAAGTCACTGTATCGCTGGAGAGATTTCCACCTTTGCATTCCACAAAAAAGGTCACATATCTATGAAAGCCGCGTCCAAAACACCCAGTGAAGATGCATTGTGTGGGTGCCATCTCTAGGCGTGGACCAGGATCATTGTCATCTTTGAAGGTAAAATAAGTCACACGCTTTTGCCTTATCACTGTACTGACTACTAGTGTGCAGTTTTTTTTAGAACTTTTCTTTTCGTTATAGGAATCATGAATAAACTTTTTCCAAGAGCAAATTGTGCCTGAGATTGTGGATACATCCCACGTGAGTTCCCAGATGGTACCATTTCTAACAGACAACGATCCGAACACACCCAACACGCGCATATTCTTGAGCGCGTATCACACTGGGTGAAGACGCCAGCGGAGTAAGTGCGGTAACCGTGTCTCATTTTTTCCCACTGTTTTTACTGTGTACTTGTAACGAACGGGGAGTCACGCCGCTCTCGCGTGCTCCTCACTACCCGCAGCTCTGCCAGGGCCTCCCGGCCTCACACGGTCCCTCCTCTGGGACGCCATCCCGCCCCCGCGCCCCCTCGCCGCTCTCCGCATCTCGCTTCTCTCTCTGCTCTCTCGGTTCTGGCGTCTTGCCCGGTAGCCCGAGGGACCCCACAGCCACCACAAAGGCGCGCACACGGACCACCAGCCTCTTAAAGCACTTACCCTTTCCAATGCTGCAATCAAATGCAGTCTTAATACTGGGCTCTATACTCCCCTCCAGGAGCCCTTCTGGACCTATCCCTGTTACAGCCTGGCCCATCCACCACACCCCCACCTGCTACACTGCCATTGGATCCTCTCACCTATATATACCTGGCAGGTTCACTGACTCATCGGCTGAGCATAAACCAGTTGTCTCATCACTCTCTGCCTCCCAAGTCCTGTCCTGTGCCTGTCTTGTTTTGCAGTCTTCCTCGTGTACCGAACCGGCTTTCTCTCACGACTCTCCGCACCTCTGGGTATCCTGAATAACTTGGGCA
>WSYH01014364.1:0-15754 GCA_036426205.1 Ascaphus truei | reverse complement strand
AGTATGCTATTGTAACTTGTCCTTGAGACTGAAGGAAGACGTTGCAAAAAATGTATCAATTTAGGCTTTATATACTGTATTAAATAAAGACAAAGACCATTTTCGCTTACACTATTCTACAGAGACATGAGTGTTCAAATGCAGCCCGTGTTCCAAAAATCTGACAGAAGTTATGCTTATTTGATATGGGCCGCTATTAATGCAACAGAGGATAAGATGGCAACAGTTGTTCAAATTTATCAGTATTTTATCGAAAACTATGACTTTTACAGATTTTCGCCAACTCCTCATTTGTGGAAGCGGGCAATAAGGAAAAGGTTATGTAGTGACCCCTGTTTTCACCGTATTGAGCCCCAATTTGTTGGAGGGTATTGGTGTGTGTCACAGGGGTTTTCCCGTATCTATGATAATGGAGGCGGCAAAAGGCGAAGGGTCGTGTTAAAACCTGCACATCTACACTATCAATAAAAATGTATTTCAAATAATTTTTATTGTGCCGATGTTTGCGCAGAGAGAGAGCAGCGGATCTCTCTCTGCTGCAAACACATCACGCCCCCGCCGCCCATACAGTAGTATCATTTATGTATATTCATACAGTATACAGTACTGTATGTGTACAGTACTGTATGTTAGGGCTTATAGGGGTTGTTGTTATACAGTATATATATATATACAGTATATATACTGCATTACAATTCATTATAGGGGACGGCTTCACAGAGAACAGCTCGCAAGCGCCACCATGTGTATTTTCACGGCATTGCAGTATTTCAGCAAGCCGGAATAAAAAGCTTAAATCCCTGCCGGAAAATAACGCAATGCACTCTGGCAGAAAACTATCAGAAACCTGAATACACCCGAGTATACCCGAATTCGCGGGACTAGCCGTGCTCGAATAAAGTGTGTCGCCAGTGTAAGTACCTCTGGGATGTTTGGACCTCCCTGGATACAGCGCACCGGCAGATAAGTACCCCCCTCCAGCACCTACCAGCGGTGTGCATGTGCTTCTACACATGGCTATCACCAACAAGATCCAGGTACATGCTGGGTACATGCTGCAAACATTTCAGTGACATTTCTGCAGAGACGAATGGCCCATCGGATTAACACAGCATGGGTCCCTGGCAGTCCCATTCAGTTTGAATGGGACTGCCAGGGACCCCCGCTGTTAATACGATGAGCCATTAGTCTGTCTGCAGAAATGTCACTGAAATGTTGCAGCATGTACCCAGCATGTATCCAGGATGTACGCAGAATGTACCTGGGTCTTGTTGGTGATTGCCCCAGATTTGTTTTAGAATACTCGTCGGCACTACAGTAGTTTAAGAGGTAGTTTAAGATGTGTTTTAATTAAAGGTGGGCCAGTAAAGAGGGGACTATAGTACGTGTGCACTGTTATATCCATAGTCAAGGGTCTGTCAGTAGGAGAGCTGCTGGCTGTAAACATCTCAATATACAGTTATATAAACCTAATAATGTAATACAAGATCACGTTAAAATAATGTATGGGACAAAAATACAGTGTCACGGTAGCTTATGACAAGATATAATGAACACCAAATATCTGGGTTGAACTGAACGAGGCTTAGATATAATAAAATATAATTTATTCCTTAAATAAGGTGAACACAGCAATATAGTACAATTAACAGACAAGAAGATAACACTTACTTAGGGTTGGGGAATGGAGAAGTATCCGCTAGCAATTCTCCAGCAGTCCAGTGACATTCAAGATGGAATCAGAAGCACAACTCCAGCAATCCAGTGACGTTCAAGATGGTATCAGAAGCACAACTCCAGCACAACTAAAAACTGTAGGGTTGACACAGTTTATATACCTGTGCAACCCTATTCTTAACATTGAACACAGCCTATTGGTGAACAATTATCTGTATCCACTCTCTAATGTGGAGACACAGACTAACCCACTAACCCATGCCCCCAGGTAACAGAGTTTGTTGATTGATTAATACTTAATCCCTAGACATTGGGTAACAATCAAGGCAGTTAACTTTTGATCACCGTGCTTAGGCTACTCAGCCATCTGACCTTCATGACCTATTAGCCTAGCAAATGGCGTCTGCATTTTCAGAACAGATCCAAAATAAAATACATATACACTTTAATATCTACACATATTAATAAGTTGCATTCTGGTGGGCTCAGTGGGTCGACCTTTGCCAGTTTTTAATGCCTACAGTGACTCCACATATTGGCCAAATATGAACTCTCTGCGACCTCCAGAACTGGAGATACAGAAATGCACTTTAAAACATTAAAATACATGCTTATACCCATTGAGCCACTGACCTACCTACTGGCCAGACCAACTGAGGAAATTGGTCGCCCAACTAGGAAATTGATCTCCTTTATCCTCACAGCGGCGAGATGTGAAATAGCGTCCTCCTGGAAGAAGGTAGCCCCCCCCCCCCACTAAGGGAATGATTAAAAAAAGACTTAACGAAGTGATGCTTATGGAAAAGCTTACAGCCTACCTAAAGCAAAAAACTAAACCATTTGAAAGGGTGTGGGAACCGTGGATGACAGTACAGGACTAGGGCCCCCCCTCCCGGGTCGAAACAGGAATCCCCCTCATAAAGGACTACTAACCTAATAAACTGGGACGCAGGCCGCCCAGAGGAAGATATACTCTCCAGTCCCTCCCCTCCCCCTCTTTTCCTCTTCCCCCCCCCACACCTGTTCTTCTCCTTCTCTCTACTTCGGTACTATACTAAGCTTCCCCCTCTTGGGAAGTGCTCCTTATGGGCAAGTTTCCTTGCCTCTCTTCCACAAAATTTGAAAATGGTGTAATATGTTGGGAAGTAAGTGTTGACAATTGCATATATGTTACTGTATATCTACCCAATAAAAAAGTTTGGAAAAAAAAAAAAAGAAAGACACACTAGGTAACATAGGAAGAAGAGGAAACAATAAGGGGGAGAGTGGAAAACAAAGGGACAAGCTCACACTCAGCTAGGGAAATGGCGCAAGTTAAGGGGGAAGGTGCAGCCAGGCGACAAGGTTGTTGTAGATGTTGATGTTCATTATGTTTTTATGTTTATATGTTCGAAGGTGGGGATGGGCAGCGCTACGCCCACCGTCGGCATGGGACTCCAAGCGGGGCCCTGGGGAACACCCCCAGGGAGACCCGCGCAAGACCCCGCTGGGCCGGTACACTTGGGCCAGGAGCTCGCTCCTGCATGGAGGGGAGGACAAGCCCAGACCGGACCCCCAGGAGGGGCAATTCCGGTGACCAAGGGGATCCAACCCCGATGGCTCATCGACTGTTTTATCTGTTGTTGTCTCAGTGTTTGCCCAGTGTTCCCTATGTATGTTCCCTCTTGTTTCCCCCGTTCGCAGGCCAGAGGAGCACGCGGCTACATCACGAGCCTTCGATGTCGCCAGACATCTCGACAAATCGGGATCGGCACCCCTGCTACCATCACAGAGCTACACCCGAGAAGCACCAATGGGTAGGGACCTCACAGTAATTTCACATAACGTGAAAGGATTTAATAGTCCCCAAAAGCGACGCTTGACCATGACAGATTACAAAAAAACAAACCCTGACATTATCCTCCTACAGGAGACACATTTCTCCCGGCACAACTCCCCAAAATATATAGACGGCAGATATCAGACCTGGGTAGCAGCTTCAGCCAAAAAAAAAAAAGAGGGGTCGCGATCATGCTGCACAATCGACTATCACTAGACATTAAAATTACTAAGAAGGACGCTAACGGTCGGTTCATCATAGTGGTGGGGACCATCCGCGGACAACCCCTTACCATAGCAAACGTATACGCCCCCAGTGACCGTGCGGATACATTCTTCGATAGATTTTTCACGACCTTACACAGAGTAGCGCAAGGTGCCATAGTACTGGGAGGGGACTTCAACCACACACTAGACCCGCACACAGACAGATGCACCCCTGGCGGACATAAAAACCCGCAAAGTAGAGCGGCCTGGATTAGAGGCCACAGGGCCAATAGCCTGGTCGATATTTGGCGCGAGCAGCACCCAGGAGAAAGAGAATACACATTTTACTCCCACCCACACGACTGTTACAGCAGGATAGACTACCTCTTTGTGTCCAACAGAATGGTTTCGCAGATCTCCCATACGGGAATCCATAATATTTCATGGTCTGATCGTGCACCTGTAGAGCTGCGGTGCACTGATTTTGCGCTGGACAGGCCAGGAGCGATCTGGAAACTCAATGAGTTACTAATTAAAATCCCCGAGGTGGAACAAACGATAGGGGGAAAAATCAGGGCATATTTTACAGAGAACACTGGTAGCGTGGCGTCTCAATCTACCCTGTGGGAGGCCCATAAGGCGACACTCCGAGGTGAACTCATAGGGATTGCAAGTAGGCGGAAGAAAGAAAGGGAACAAAAGATTCACACTTTACAATCTGAACTTGCAACCCTATCCGCCCTACACAAAAACAATAAGCAAGCACAGACCCTTAAGGCATGGCTAGATACCAAAACACAACTAAACTTACTGATGGCCTCCCAAGCTGAGAAGGAGCTGACTTGGTCCAAACAGAAATTCTACGAACAAGCCAACAAGCCAGATACCCCGCTTGCCCGCAAACTCCGAAACACAAACAGTAATTTTCACATACAGACAATTTGAACCAATAAAGGTGGCCTCACTTCTGACCCTAAACAAATTGTGGAAGAATTTAAAACCTACTACGAGACCCTATATGATGGGGCTAAGGTCTCCCATTGTGAGACCACTCGTAAGCAGCTGAAGACATTCTTAAAGGAGGCGAATCTGCCCAAATTGAGCAGAGTGGAAAGGGACGCGCTACAGGAGGATTTTTCGGGTGAGGAAATATCAGAGGTAATCAAAACACTGAAGCCATCGAAGGCCCCAGGCCCCGATGGCTTCTCTAATCTATACTACAAAAAGTTCCGAAAAATTTTAGTACCTCACCTGACTAGGTTGTTTAACTCATTTTTGGAGAGTGCCCCTATACCCAGCCAGATGCTCCAAGCGTCTATATCAGTGATCCCCAAACCAGGGAAGGACCCAGCTGACTGTAAAAGCTACCGCCCAATCTCATTAATCAATTCAGACACTAAAATTTTCTCCAAACTACTGGCAAACCGCCTAAATAAGGTTATGTCCCGGCTGGTCCATCCAGATCAAGTAGGGTTCATCTGCGGGAGGCAAGCGGCGGATAACACTAGACGGATCATAGATTTAATCGATTTGGCACAACGACAAAATATCCCGTCTATGGCACTTAGTTTATACGCCGAAAAAGCCTTTGACCGAATTGATTGGCCCTATCTCACAGAGATGCTTGGGGAGTTTGGCATAGGAGGGAGAATGTTGGGCGCCATTCTAGCTCTTTATCGAGAACCGAAGGCGAGGGTCAGGCACCAGGGCTTCCCTTCGGAAGAATTCCCGATACGGAGTGGCACCAGACAGGGATGTCCCCTGTCCCCACTTATTTTCGCACTATGCATTGAGCCCTTGGCGGCGCATATCCGTAACAGCCCAGATATAACAGGAATCCAAATCCAGGATCAGTCACACAAAGTGGCCCTGTATGCGGATGACATCATTTTAATGCTGTCAAGGCCCCTTACCTCTCTGCCGAACGTCTTCAGCTTGCTAGATGAATTTAATAAGATTTCGGGGTTCAAGATTAACCAAACCAAATCAGAAGCCTTAAATTTAAACCTGCCAAAGGCCACAGAAAAACTGATAGAATTGAATTTTAACTTTAAATGGCAAGCCTCCTCTATCAAATATCTAGGGGTAAATATTACCAAAGAATATAGCGCCCTATATAAAGCCAACTACCCCAGACTGATAAGGACTCTGACGGAGGATCCCAGACTCTGGTCGGGCTATGCAATTTCATGGATCGGCAGGATCCAGAGCCTCAAGATGAACCTCCTTCCCAGAATCCTGTACCTCTTCCAGACCTTACCGGTACAGGTGGCCAGGGATGACATCCTCCGGTTACAGTCCTCCATGGTGAAATTTGTCTGGGGTGGTAAAAAACCACGCATCAAATCTAGTACGCTAATTCGACCAACAATACGAGGAGGACTTGGGGTACCTTGCTTGATGGCCTATTTCAGAGCGGCACAACTAACTCAAATTGTACAATGGCACATGCCACCTGACCTCCATAGGTGGGTTGAATTAGAGAAGGTATGCAGCACCCCTGTAGATTTACAGGACTTAATCTGGCTACCAAAAAGGACCCACAAGTCCATAGGGGTGCCGCTGGCGGCACTGAGGAGCTCATTGGCGGTTTGGGGGGACACCAGATATAGGTGTGCTCTTACCACCCAGCACACATTCATGACCCCGTTCGTAGGGAACCCTGATTTCGCTCCGGGCCTGCCGAGTGGGAACCTGGGGGCCTGGAAAACAAAGGGCCTCACGAAATTACTACATCTGGAGGGCAGTCCACTATTAAAATTCTTTGACCAAATTAAATCTGAAAGCGGGATACCAAACTCTGAATTCTTTAGATACCTCCAGATAAGAGCATTTTACAACAAGATCCCTAAACGCCCTCGGTGTACCAATTTTGAGCAGCTGTGTTCGAGAGGTACGGACACTACGGGACTTACTTCTAGGATATATAGAGAGGTGGTCTGCCCTGGAACCGACGACAACACTAAACTGAGTTACAGACATGCATGGGAATCTGACTTAGGGGAGACAGTAGAGGACGACGACTGGGACTCAATAGTGCTGGCAGCAGCCAAAAGTTCGATATGCACAACCTTGAAGGAGAATGCATATAAGGTCCTAATGAGGTGGTATCTTACTCCACTCCGATTAGCAAAGTTTGTAAAAGATTACCCCCCATTGTGCCCCAAAAAATGTGGGGAACCTGCAGACTTGCTGCACATGCTGTGGGGCTGCACCAAAGTGGCTCCTTTATGGGAGGAAATCCAAGATTGGCTGGAGAGGATTCTCGGACACTCGGTCCCCTTGGACCCCTGGCTGTTCCTGTTGGGCAGGCGCAATCGGGGGCTAAGCAGACCGGTACAAAAATTGATTGCACATTTTGCAACAGCCACGAGGTGCGAACTCGCAGCATTGTGGAAGCAACCAGATTTACCCACAATGATGAAAATTCGGAACAGAATTTGGTATGTTTGACGGATGGAACAATTGACGAGTTTGGTCAATGATACCGGCACAAATTTTCTAAAAGTATGGGCCCCATGGCTAGACCATTCAGACATCCCAGGGGTGAATGCCACCAATATTCTGCTTTGATAGGTTGAAATGCATTCTCCACCAAAGTAGTGACACTGACAATAACAGAGAGGGGTACTGATAGGGCAGACATAAGAAGACATTAGGGTGTCCAAGAGAGGTCCCACACCACGTAAGGACGCTATCGGAGGTCGTAGAACACAATCAGGAGACGCCCCTCGACTGGCCTCCCCCCCTCCCCCACCCCCTTCCCCTGCGTTCATCTTGTCTGTCTCGTATGTTCATTGTTTTTTCCCCGGTACGTTATCATTTGTACAGTATGGAATTAAAAAAGAAAATGGGAACGTGATCACTCATGTATGATAATGGGTTGTTAGACAGTGTTTGACCTGTACCATGTCCCAATAAAAACTTTTTTGTTGGAAAAAAAAAATATATATATATATATAAAAAGTCTAAAAAATAGCTGCCCGGGTGATATTCATTGTAAACTACAGAGATGTCTCTTTAATGCTTTTAAAACATGATGTTTCACATAACGTGAAGCTTTTTTTTTAAAGAGTTTGTATGTGACTAATGGCAAATGTAATTATGACTAACGCATTGTTAAATCCCTGCGTTAACTTTAACAGAGTTGTGTGGATCTGCATTGTAAAGGGAAACATCGCTTTTGCATATCATTAGCAGTAACGTCTGTTAGGCTAAGGCGCCACTGCACGCGCCTGCACGCCCGCCTTGCGTATTGGCGGCGCATGCACGACACTTCATCGTGATCGGCGGTCTGTAGGGATCGTTTTTAGGTGCGGGGGCGTGGCCAAAATGGGTCAGATGGGCGCGTCCATTGGGGGGGGTGGGGCCACGATGCCGGCTCAGCCCCCAGTTCTATTGGTCTTATTTTCTGTAACGCTCAGCTCTTCAATAGAAATATTTAAAGAAAAAGGTAAAATCAGCCAGCTCATTTGCATGTCAGCTTCAGCAATCACACATTTAACCTGTTCAGCACTGAATGGTCAATTCTAAACCAAAGCTTTATTGGATGTACAATGGACGAAATCAAAATACGCCTGCAAATTGCCTTGAGGGCTTTAATGCTGCCTTTTAGGTGCAGACAATACACATACTGCGCTGAGTCTCCAAAAGCCAGCAGAAATCTGCCCAGCAACTACAATGGGGCTTTTCTTCCTGCTCTGAGCTGTTTGTAAATGATGATGTCACATACCTGGCCTCTGATTGGCTCACTGGTGCACCATGTGACGCGTCGCCGGTCGGGAACACAATCCACTTGTATCCCCTGCTGGCTGACGCGTCACAGCACGCAGTGAGCCAGGAAGCGAGGAGGCACTGGGGACAGCTAGGGAGCAGGTAAAGGTCTGGTGAGAGGCGCACGCGCTGCCGGCTGCAGCGGGGACCTAGCCTTATAGTTAACACAATGCTCTGTCTTAACAAAAACTGTATAAACTCTGTGTTGCGGAGTTTTGCAGATTGTCATTTCCCAGAATCCATGCCTGCAGTGTATGCTAAGAGATCATGGTTAACAGCAGGGTTGTAGACCTGTATGAGACATGCAAATGTGCTCACAATTAATATTTTTATTTGCTGTGTTTCTCTTCAAATCCAATAGGTGGCATAATAATACAACACATTGCAAAGCTAAGTGCGTGTTCTGCTAGCACTGCAGTCTGCTTAATACGGTCTGGTCATGTGACACTTTTCAGCGTGATCTGCTCTCTGTATTATTGTCAGGGATTACAGCCACAAGCAATGTCGTCCTCCGCTTTAAAGGAAATCAGAACTGCACAGGATTTTTTTGATGAAACGGAAATCAACCTACTTGAATGCAAAGTCTGCTTCGAAAAGTACAGCCAGCACCTGAGACATAGGCCTAGAAATCTCCCATGCGGCCATGTTATGTGCCAAGAATGTGTCTCTTCTCTCTGTCTCCTAGGAAATCTGATGCTAGAGTGCCCTTTCTGTCGCCAGGCCAGCAGAAGCGTGGACACCAGTGTGTGTCTCCCTATCCTTCACTTGATGGAGATAATGAGTCGTGTTGTTCCTGATCATTTGGACTCTGGCTTAGCAGACGGGACAAGCCATCAAATGACCATACTAAGATCTGCAAGTTTTAACCTTGGCCTGTCATTTGGTGGCTGGGGCATACTTGTCAACCCAACTGGCATTGCAGTGTGTAAGAAAACCGGTTGCCTAGTCGTGGCACATGATGGCAAGAAAAGAATCAGCGTGTTCACCATGAATGGGAAGTGTATTCAACAAATTGGGAAAAAAGCTGACCCTTTGAACAACATTAATTACCCAATTGATGTGGCTGTAACGTTGGATGGTTATATCGTTGTGACAGACACCGGCGATCACTCCCTTAAGGTGTTTGATCGTTCAGGGACAAGAACTTTGGTCATTAAAGAGCCCTTCTCTTTGCCGTGGGGCTTAGGTGTCAACCCTCAAAATGAAATAATAGTTTCTGACCCAGATGCTGGGGATCTTGTTCTTATAGCTGCTGACTTTAAAAAAGGGAAAATCAAGAAGCATCTAAAGATATGTTCTAATTTAAGCCATCCGAGAGAAATTGCGGTTTGTCAAACAACTGGAGCTGTGGTTGTGGTTGAACACCTGAGGCATAGCTGCAAGAATTCCAGCACTACTCGAGTGAAGCTTTTAAGTAGCGAGATGAAACTCATAAGACAAATTGATAGTTTTGCTCTGAGTTTATTTCTTCCTTTAGCAGTGCACGTGGCTGGAGTGGCGTTCGATCAAAAGGGGAACGTTTTGATTGCAGATGTGAATAATAGAGGAGTCATTTGTTTAGAGAAAATGGAAGAATATAATTTCTTTAAAAATGTAGTTGCAAGTGGCCTTTCCTATCCAGTGGCATTAGCAGCTTTAGAGGATGGTTCTATTGCTGTGTTAGATGGAGGAAACCATTCTGTGATGGTGTATACACCCTAATCAGTATTTACCTTTGCTTATATAACACATACCTTATTTTGTACAAGGTTACTGCAGCAATCCTTTCTAACTAACCCCTGTTTCCACAGGATTAGAACCTGTGTTTCTCTACAGCTGAACCTCAATATTTTCAGCTCCTGTGACCCACCGGTTCCTGAGACACTTATTGGTTAAATTGCCGGTATTACTTTCTGGTTTTATAAGGGATTTAAATGACCGTCCAGTAGGAAGCCGCAACTTAATCAGTTGGTCTGAGATTTGGCAGCCATTTTGTTTCCCCTGGAGGAAATTTAAACCTGGTAACTTCATAGCTAAGTATCTCAGGAACTGGGGCATCCCGGAGCTGAAAATAGCAAGGTTCAGCTCCAGACCGACCCCCTAGTTCCCACCTGGTAAAAAAAACAAATGAGAAGGGGGGATTGCTGCTTTAAGTAACCAGCTTGTCTATACAAAGAGAAATATATTTTTAGGCAGTATTAGTTGTGCTATGTCTTTAAAACACAGGGTGGTCTTTTTTATCCCTGGTCATCAAGGGAAAAGTCTGGTCTTCAGTATGACACCACTGGCATAATGCTGTTTCCCAATTACTGTATTGCTCCTCAACAGAAATAAACAGCAATTTACAGATAAATGGGTTTATTATTGGAGTCTATAATTAAAACATTGGGCCTACAACGTAAACAAAATTCACTGATATGGTAGGAAATGTAAACCTAATATGAATAAAATATGTATGTGTAGAGTATCATTTGAAATGGTAGTTTTCCAAATATGTTTCACTGCCTTAACATTCCTTTATTATTTCTGCACCTAAATAGCCATTGGCAAGGGTAACTATGGAATGTTAAGACATAATGTTAAGAGGGGACCCCCCATCCCTCTGTCTTTTGGTATGAATGTCTTTTGCTTTGCTTTGCTTTACTGCAGTTTCACTCACTCTCATGTTTGTGTGCGTTTTCTGTGCTACTTCCTTATCAGACCTTTGGCAATGTCCTTGGTCGTTTTATAGTCCTCCTTGGAAAGGGTAACATAAATGAAGTCACCTCGTATTTTATTGGGTGATAAGTAGTGTGGGCAGATTGCACGCAAGTTAAATATTCTTCTGTTCTTCGTTTTATTGTCCTGTACTGTTTTGCTATCTCTTCACCTTGATGCTGCCTTCATCTCCTGTGTCCCTCTCACACCACCTTCTGCTATTTCCATGCTCTTCTCTTCTGCCAATCCTATCTCCCCTTCTATCTTCCTTTTTTCTTTTTTTTTTTAATGCAGTTCAAATCCTGTCTCCAGTGCTGCATTTTCATCTGTCGTGCCCTTGCATTTGCTGTCTTGGGCCGCGCTTACAGTGCCGGCGACGCGACGTCGCCCAAAAACAAATACATTGCCGCCGCGTGTGCTTATAGTGCACGCGACGGCGACAAGCGACGGAGCGACACAGCCGTCGCAAAAATCTGAAGCCGGCAAAATTTCATTTGTCAAGGGGTGTCACGTGACGGCCCTTGAACACATCAAATTGCCGGAATCCCGCGCCTCGCCGCCCGGCGAAACATAACTTTCGCTGGTGGCGATGACGACGGGTGATGTCACCCGCCGTGTCACCGTCGCCAACGACGGCACTATAGGCACGGTCTTATGTGCCATCCGTGCCTACCTCTTGCGTCTTCTGCCTCTGCACTGCCTTTCTGTTTCAGTAACACATGAAGAGCAGAAGGCATATGAGGCAAGAAACAATTAGTTTGGTCAGAGGGCTCCATGTGCCCTTCACAACACGTTTCGGCATTCGCTCCAGTTTTACTTGAGTTTTCAAGCCGGGAGTCTCAGGCTCTGTTTGTCTCTCTCTCTCTCTCTCTGTCTGTGTCTTTCTCTCTCTCTGGGCCTCATGCAGTAAGCGTCGATTAAGTGAAATCGGCAAGCTTACCGATTAGTCATGTTATTGGCGATTTTTCCTCTCCGTATGCAGTAAGTGCCGAATACATTCAAAATCAACCCGAAAACAAATCCGCCCACTCTCACGATGATTAGCCGATCACACACAGGTGTATCGGCGTGCGTGGCGGGGTGCTGATAGGTTGCCCAATCACAAATCTTGCTGAATCAGGCGAAACAAGCATGTATTGGATTGCGCGCCATATTTAAAGGCAACGTGTACTGCTAATCATTCTCTGTGTTGTTGGGAGTGAGAGAGAGAGAGACGCACAGAGCTGGCTGATTGAAGATTTGCATATTGACTGAGAGACTTGTTGTGTATTGGGTGAGCTTTGTCCATTGTTGTTTTGTTTATATCTTTGTCTTGTTTTATATGTGGAAGTGTTTCGTGTGATTGGCTGTACATTTATTGTCTGTTTTTTGTGAGTGCTGGAAGTATGCCCGCAAAGCGTGGGAAGAGTGATGCTGGTGGGAGTGGGAGTGCTACTCGTGCGAGTATGCGTCGGAGTGAATGTACTGTTCAGGGGAGTGATGTTGCTGGGAGTGGGAGTGCTGTTGCTGGGAGTGGGAGTGCTGGTGCTGCGAGTGGTGTTGCTGGGAGTGGGAGTGCTGTTGCTGGGAGTGGGAGTGCTGTTGCTGGGAGTGGGAGTGCTGTTGCTGGGAGTGGGAGTGCTGTTGCTGGGAGTGGGAGTGCTGGTGCTAGGAGTGGGAGTGCTGGTGCTAGGAGTGGGAGTGCTGGTGCTGTGAGTGCTGCTGGTGGCGCAGTTGCTGATGGGGTGGATGGTGGTGGTGTGCTTGCTGGTGGGCAGCTTTTGGAGTCTCTTCCATTGGAAGAAGGAGAGTCCAGTCAGCACCAGCCAAGCTCTGACCCTAAACCTGCTCGGAAGAAACGTGTGGAGAAGCCACGTAATCCTCGCTTCAATGACCAGGAAAATACAGCTCTTGTCACTGGCATTCTGGAGCACTATGACAGTATATATGGACATTTACTAGGTAAGTGTACCTTTACATTTATTTTTCAAATACATGTGATCCTAGGTCATCTGAGTTTTGTTCATATGCAAATATGGGTTCAGAATATCTTTCTATGTTAATTAGTCTGGAAACACAGCTTTTTATCATGCCTTACAAGGACAACTAAACACAGGCGGTCAATTTGCCATAACTGCATACAATATGAATGCAACCTTGCTTACATGTATAGGTTTAGTAGTGAATGCTCATGTGCTTCACATATTACACATAAAACAGCATGTTTGCTATCTCTTGGAACAGCTAGCAGTGTAGGAAACTGGTGCTTCTATTATTATTAATTTACCTCATATATTTTATATGTTTTTCAAGGGCGGACAAGTTCAGCAAGCAGAAAAGAAATGTGGGACACAATAGTCATTGGTGTCAATGCGTGTGGGAATCATGTGAGGGACAAGCGGAATTGTCACAAGAGATTTGATGATATTAGGTCCAAATTGAAAAAGAAAATACAACACCAACGCGTGCATGCTACTGGCACTGGAGGTGGGCCGACACCACAACGTCTCATATTAAGTCCATTGGAGGAGCTGCTTCGGGCAAAATTACTTCCCGTCGTCGTGGAAGGCTTACCTGGTGACCGTGATATAGGAATTTATCCCTCACAATTTCCACCAGGTGAGAAATATTAATGTACTAGGCGTGTCGTTGCTTACAGTTATTTTGCATATTTACACTGCTTTTTATACTGTCTTCACAATATAAGCATACCTGCATCTATATATGTATATGTCTGATTCTGTATATATATATATATCTCAAAATAGACATATATGTTGTAGTCCTACTAAAAGCAGTAACTAATATAGCACGTGCCATTGCGTGCTCATTTACATGTGAATTCCCAAAATGCATTGCTGCAGTGGAAGCAATTGATGGTGGGCGAAGATGGGGAACAACAGGGTAGTACACATGTGTAACACATGTTAATGAGAAATTATTACTAGCTACAGGTACAGAACATAAATATGTATAATATTATTGTGTATTTTATTTATTTTACTCTGACAAACATGACATTACTGCCTATTTTAAGCATGCATCAAATATATTGCATGCAACGGCCTACAAACATCACTTGCACTAACACATCTATAGTTGTTAATGAAAAGGTCCATTTTTGCTTTAAGTCATATACAGACAGCATAATGAGGCACACGTATCATATGTTATGTCATTGTTTTCATAACTTAAAAACTGCACACGACTATTTAGCTCATCTACCATTGTGTTAAAGCAGCTGCAATTAATATCTCATCACAGCATACACTTCAACAGAGGGGGTGGGGTTCAGCACACACACTAATTACAGCCTCATTTTAGGGTCAACTTAGTTCACACCATTTTCACCTGTTTCAAGTAATTGAAAGGTGTGGCTGATTAGGCTTTTTGGGGAAGGGAATACCGTTCTTACAACCTGACTAGCACAACTGAAGTTAATCACACTCATTTGAAAGCTTCACTTTAGCTACTAAATGCCCCAACAACTCATTACTTATCAAAGCGTACGTCACACATTAGTTCACTCATATCTATAGTTGAACTACTACTATCAACGACACATTATCACACACTGCATGTGTTGTCTTGTTGAGTCACAGCCACATTCAGGTGTGCCACATCTTATATTAATGTACCACACATATCCTCTACCAAAAACAACACTTTTTGCAATATGACCACCTTCATGATAACCATTGTGAATGGTCATCTCATGATAGTTATGTACATTATGATACTGATATCACTACACAACATATGATTTTTATGTACAAATTTTATCTATTTATCCTCACGCATTACTGCAGAAACATAGTATGTTTTATGTTAGGGAACTCAAAAGTTCTAAGTACACAGGCATGTACATTGTTATTACAACTATTTATGTTCACTTTCACACACACACATTTTGGGTTAAGGAACTGATGCTGTTACGTACTCATAAATACAGAACATACAATAACTGTTTGTTCAATATTTACACATGTAAATGTAAAACTTATGTTATTGTTATATATAGTTGCCCCTGAAGGACATGTGTCACCTGAGACGGAACAAGTGTCTTCACCTGGGTCAGCCAGCTCAACACACCTAGAAGGTGAGTGTATCAGTTGGTGGCCATATAATATGTGCTCTTCTATATGTTATGTTGTCATGTTCATTATTTGTTTTGCACATGTTCTTTAAATAGGATTACTTAGTGTATGTGAAAATGAAGTGTAAGGCAACATGTATTATGTTAGTGATGTTAACTATCATGTAGGAGTTGTGAGTTTACAGCAAGTTTTCATTCACTCATATTTCATACTGAGTCCAAACATTATTCTTAAGTCAAGGTAGTTTTTAATGTGAGGTTATAAAACGTATGGAAACATGTTAGTTGTTACTTATGACACAGTAGAATTACATAGTAACACAGCAGAGATTAACATGCCATTTAATAATGTGTACATTTATTTGTAGAACATGATGAAGAGGATTATGATGATGATGATGATGATGATGATGATGCCGCCGCCGCCATAGACACACAAATACAAGCAAGTGACCATGAAGAGGTTCCAATTGAAACTGTTTTCCCGCCAAATCGTCCAGCAAATACCACATATGATGCAATTGTAGC
>WSYH01014363.1:0-15754 GCA_036426205.1 Ascaphus truei | reverse complement strand
TCTTTTTAAATTCCTCCCAGAGGGGTGAAGCATCATATATAAAAATTTACATATATACTCACCACCTCTGTGAATATCCCACTTCTGACACCAAAACTGAAGGAAGACCTAATTTTCTCGCCTATGCTTCAGAACTGAGAGAAGCCTTTCCTCTGCCAAGAAAATGAAGCCTTGTGACTGGATACACAATCTGCACCATTTTGCAGGCAGACTTCCCCAGAGAAGTTTTTCCACGCCCTGCCACTGTTATCTCCGATTTTTGATGAACTTTTCAGGCCTGGGAGACGAACAAAATGAAACGTAACGCACTGCCAGGTTTCAAATCCTTTGTCTCAATTTATTACTCATAGGGTAATGATTTTTTTTTTTTTGAAACTTTGGTTTTTGGGTGCATTCAAACATACATGTTATCACTTCCCATTGGCTTCTATAATATCACCCTACTTTTTTATTTTTAACAACGACCAAAACTAGAGTACTAGACTCACAGGACAACACCGGGATCTGGAAACAGGTAGACCAGGGTGGGGGGGGGGGGGGTGTGCAATAAAGACTTTCTTGCAGAAGCGCGCACCGGCTTCGAGTTTTCCCAGTTCTCCTGTTGGATGTGCTCCTCAGCGAGGATGTCATGGGGTTGTGTACACGCCCTCTCTGCCTAGCCGCCCTGTGGCTCATGGGGTCATCTCTGTCCCCATTGTTTGGATGCCATCAGCATCCACAATGGGGGACAGAGATAGACCACATGGAAGCCACAGGCGCTAGGCAGAGAGGCGGTAACCATAACCCCACGACATCCTCGCTGAGGAGCACATCCAACAGGAGAACTGAAACTCGAAGCCGGTCCCGCTTTCGCAAGAAAGTCTTTATTGCACCACCCCCCCCCCCCCCCCTGGTCTACCCTGTTTCCAGATCCCCGTGTTTGTCCTGTGAGTCGTACGTCTAGTTTTTTGGTCGATTGTTAAAAATAAAAAAGTAAGGGGTATTTAAGAACCATGGGGAAGTGAATAACATGTATGTTTGAATGCCCCCCAATAAAACCAAAGTTTCAAAAAAAAAAAAATCATTACCCTATGAGTAATAAATTGAGACAAAGGATTTGGAAACCTGGCGTGCGTTACGTTTCATTTGTGTTCGTCTCCCAGGCCTGAAAAGTTCATCAAAATCGGAGATAACAGTGGCAGGGCTGAAAAACTTCTCTGGGGAAGTCTTGCGCAAAATGGTGCAGATTGGTATCCAGTCCAAAGGGCTTCAGTTTTCTTGCAGGAAAGGTTCCTCTCAGTTTCTGAAACATAGCCCGCGAAAAATTAGTCTTCCTTCAGTTTTGGTGTCAGAAGTGGGAATTCACAGAGGTGTGAGTTAATATGTAAATTTTTATATATGATGCTTCACCCCCTGGGAATTTAAAAAGACCTAAATTATCCTGGTTGAGTCCAGATAATTTTTGAATTGGTGACTGAAGATTGGGATAGGCCCTTTAGACAAAATTTTTGGTTAGAGTCCAGTAAATTTTTTGCTCGACTGGACTGTTATCTCTGATCTAGGAACGACCATTGTAATATTGTGTAAGTAATAAATATTGCAATTATTTGTCATAATTAAGCTTTTTTTCTTTAAGCCACTAATGGGTGCTTGCATGAGTAAGAAATGACTCTGGATGGAAGCCTAGAATGTACAATTTTTAAATGCGAGTGTAAATCTGGTCTGATTCCTGAGGAATTTGTTGCTCGACACTAGTCATTACCCATTTTGTCGATATATGCAGAAGGTTGTTCCGGCAGAAAAATGGTGTCTGTTTTAATTGTGGTGGGTTTTGGTCATTGGCAGAGAGTGTGCCATATCAGTCAAAGCAGGAAGTGCTGCTTTGCCCGTGGGGGAGCAGATGAAAGTCCCTGTAAAAAAAACAAAAAAACACAAACACCGCTACTTTATGTAGATTTGTTTTAACCCTTGAATTTTCTCCTGAATGATTTCTTGTGTGAAGAAACACTGATGGTCATGCTTATTAACATCTGTACAAAAAAATATGAATATTAGTTTTTGCTCTCTAGATAAATCTAAATTTTAAAAGGTTTTAAAAAAGGGTGTTACACCGAATAAGGGAGAAATACCTCACAACGGAAGGGGGTATATTTTCAGCTCGGTCCCTGGGTTTTTGTTTGAAAGTTTTATTGCAATTAATAAACTGTTTTATTGAATAACTGCGACTATCGTCCCCCAATTATTGTAACTGTTTGGTTCTGGATACAGGAGGCAGGCATTTTTGCAATTGTTGCATCTAAAATTGCCTAGGAGATCATTTGGCCAACCATGTGCCGTTGCTTTGTCGTTGGAAATGCTATGTACCTAAAGATCTTTAATGTTGAGTAGCCCTCTTACTGACCCAAAGTGGCTTTGTTATTCAGGCTTTATTCAAGTCCTCGTCCCCTCTCGAAGTTTAATACAACATATTGTTTGTTTATGATATTGGATTTTGATTGGGGTCCAATGATTATAATGTTCCAATAAACGGACAATCTGTTTTATCATCTTTGGGGTGACCCCTTTTATCAACTAAAGAGTGTTATGGTCTGTGTTTTCAGGCCCTTTGATATGCCTTTTAATAGATCTGTTGCTGTACCCCCGCTTTTCCTGAATCTTGTCCCCTTCAAATGCTTCTTTGCCGCCTCTTTTTCAAAATCATCAATGTTAGCAAGTTCCTTCTCACGAGGAAAACTGGAAACCTACCGGATAACCCAATGTTTGTGTCTAGGGGGTGATTGACCTATCCCGCCCTCAGAAGGCTTTTGGTACGTTATCTATCTTTGCGATTTAATGAGTGCTCATGTTCCCTTGTGATGTCTTTTTACTTGTTTTAGGTTTCCCTCTGTACAATTACTATTTTTTAGATGAATATTTTGATTAAAGAGTATTTTTACCTCATTCCATATTCCTACTACTTTTTGTTTGGGTGTATTCATTGGGGAATCTTTGTTTGTTTTTTGTTGATTACTCCTCATGAGCCAATCTGGTACCCACTTCTCAAAGTTTAGAGGGACACAACGCTAGAGGTGCAGATTTACCCATTAGAATGCGAGTGGGCCGATGGGTTTGTTCACACTCGCACTTTAGTTAAAATGACTGGAGACCCCACCGAATCAGAAAGTGTTCTTTTTTTTGCTAGAAACCCCCCACCGGGGAGGGATGTTTCTCCCACCAGCAAAAACCCAGTTTTTAACGCAATCTAATGATCTACAAACTTCTTTTGTTAGAAGGAAAAGAATGCCCCCACCATCCATCTTTAATGATAGTAAGCTTGCCAGTTGCTTTTGCACTTAAATGTGTATCCCCTCTGTTTATGTGCCTATTTTTTATTGGGCTCAAATCCGGGCTCCTGACAGGATTGTCCTGGGCTCCTAGAAAAAGGTCACACAAGGTTAACGGCAGATTTACAGAACAATATAATCCATTTAAGCAGAGAGGGGGTGGTGCAATCACGAGAATTTCAGTTGGACTAATTCTTTTTTCATTTCCCTTTTCTAGTTTGTGGACCCTCATATGTGTACCCATCACAGGGCAACCCACAGTTTCTTCTGCAACCAGGCAAATAGCTCGCATATTTCTTCTCTGGCTCATCATGAAGTTTTAATTGCTTTCTTAACCTTGTTTTTTTCTAACTAATTTCCTGTGTATTTTTCCCTACTTATTAAGCAATTTTATCAGAAAGCACACACATTACATGTTATTCGTAAGGTATAACCAGATATAACGAGATGGGGGCGGGGGCTAAGTGTCGCCTTTAATTAGACGCTGCTTTTTAGGGTATGGATTGCTAGTGCCATATCATCCAAGCCTCGGGAAAAAATCTGCTCCCAGATCATGTTTGAGGGATAGATTCCGTGCCCAAAAAACTAAACCCTTATTGTTTTTTTGAGAGGTAAGTAGGAATAAAGTTAGAACTCAGTGTACATCAGTTTTTGAGCGGGTTCCCTTAAAGATTTTTTTGCAAGCTTTTTGGATACGTTTTCCCCACAGAAGGTTGGTGTACAAATCAAAGCAAAATTGGATCGAGATAATTAAATTATGCCACCCCTGGAATTAAACGGTTTTGGAAGATTAACAACATAGGGTTGTCCCATAATTGAACATTTTTATAGGTTTTTTGGCTAAAGTGCCCTTGAGTGGGAGTACCTCTCAATGGATTTCGGTTAACCTTGGACCCCCTGCTTTTTAACTTGTTTTATAATGACCTTGAGTGTTGGCATCAAGATCCAAAGTCCTCCCAATCTTTTGCTGTGAAATACTAATTTGGTAAGGTTAAAAGAATCAAAGCAGGATTTAATTTTCTCTCCAAAGGACCTTGGAGAGACTGGAAACGTGGGGCAGGTAAATGGCAGCAAGATGAGGTTTAAACAATAAGAAAATGTTAAGGTTATGCCATTTTTAGGATGCAAGAATAACCTGGCGACGTTACACAATTAAATGGGAATAAATTGGGGGTAATCCTTGATGTAGAAAGGGTTTTAGGAGTGCTTGTAGAACACAAGCCCTAAGCAATAGTGCCCAAAGTCATGCAGTAGCTTGAAAAGGCCAAACGAGATCTCTTATCTTGCATTAAACGGTCATTATGGATAACCTTGGAAGGGAAGTAAAACATAATTATTGCCCTTTCAACAAAGGCATTAGTTAAGACCCACAACCTGAAGTATGGGAGTAAAATTTTTTTGTTTGGGCACCGCTCCCTTAGAAAAAGGACATTTGAAATCTAATAAAGAGAAAATGCAGGGCAGAAGAGCCACCACATTATAAGGGGATTGGACCAATTTTTTTCTTCTATGACAGAGAGAAGCTAGCAAGAATTAGTTAATGTTACATTTTAATAAAGCGGCACACAAGAAGGGATATGAAACTATATAAACAAAATATATTCCTGGGGACAGTCGGGGAGTCTTTTCCTAAGAATAACTCATCCAAGGGAAGTAAAAGGACCTTCCAGGGGCTCCCCTTTATGTTTGGCAGAGGAAAAGGAGATTTTCACGCAGCCAACAAAGGAAGGGGTTTTTTCAATTACATAACGGACAGTGTTTACATGTGGAATTTCCTTACCTAGAGGAAAGCTTGATGGCCAGATAAGGTTCACAATAAAATTTGCTCAAAAGAAAGGTTGTGGAACATCCTTTTTTAGAAAGGAAAAGGTTATTCATGGAATATACCTAAATTAAGTAGAACATGGGGAGAATTTTGTTGATCCAGGGATTAACGTATTTGGCCCAAGTTCTTTGGAGTCAGAAGGAATTAATTCTTTTTCCCCTTAATGGGGGGGTTTTTTGTTCTTTTTGTCCCTCCTCGGATCAATAAGTCGTAAGTAATCGATATAGGAAAAAAAAATAAAGTATCTGTTTTTTTTTTTTGTCTAAAATTTTACATCATAAGGTTGAACGATGGTTCTTTTTTTTTCAACCCCAATCTACTAGTAACTAATGTGACGTAAAATGTTTTACTCAAGCCGTTTGCTTTACCCTGCCAACCATTGTTGCAATTCAGAGGCCTTAATAACGTAGCTACCACCCAGCCTTGTGTTTTGTGTGGGTTGGGCAATCCTTTTGTCTAGACAACAAAATGAAAAGAAATTTGTCCTTTTAAAGCATCGATGCCCTGCAAAAATTTGGGTTTGCTCTAACTCAATTTAAAAATTGATTTTCCCCCATTTTTGTTTTTGGGTATGAATCCGACCCCAAATATCCCTTTTCCCCCCACTCCAACACAAGCCTTTTTTTTTATTTTTGCCACCTAAATTTTTTTAAAGTCCTTTTTATTAAGTTGTTGGAGTTTAGTAAATTTCAAATGCTGCCTCCCTAAAGTTTCAAAAGTTTTCCACAAAACCTTTTTCTAAAAAACTTGGATGTTTCAGTACATGTAAGTATACTTTTTTTGCTATCCAATTGGTTTAAGCCTCACCCTTGGGTTTGTTTCAACGTGGGGAAATGTTGGGGCAATCTGCCCACTTGACTGTAAACATCCTTTTTTTTTTTTTATCCGTCTCCAACTAAAAAAAAAAAATGTCCCTAAAGAATGTGGGGCTTGAATGGTCCTGAAAAAGCTTTAGCCCTTTCCTTTTTTTTACCATTAGTTTGTTTTGGCACAATAAGGTATCCCACTTTCTACAACTTGTTTTACCTTGGCTTTCATTCTGGTCTACTAGCAACAGGTGTAACTAGCAACCTCCCCCTCCAAATCTTGTTTTTTTATGCCTGAAACTGGAAACAACCTCAAAGGTTTATAAATAAAAAGTCCAAAAGGGGCCATTAACAAATTTTAACAACGCGCAAAAATCCCTGGCCCCCCCCGGTTCCTGGTTAAATCTTTAATTCCTGAATTTTGTTTTTTTTTTTGCAAAATGCGTTTTTTTTTTAAGTTAGATTTTCACATACCCCCAAGAAAAACTCCCCAAGTGGTGTAAAAACTTTTTTTTCCTTTCTGGGAAATTTTTTTAGAAGTGGGCCTGAACTGTTGTTTGTTAAACTTGCCTTATTTATATACGCCAATAAATTTTAACTGCGCTTTCACAGTAGTTACTACAACGGGGTAATCCAATAAACTAACAATAAATAAAATAACAGTATGTAATAAGTTGGCTTCAAGACATAAAAGTAAAACATTTAAGAAAGGATCCCCCCCCCCCCCGCCCTCCGAGTAGCTTACAATCTATTGATTGAAATGTTGGCTAGAATTCATACAACCTTCATTTAACACTGTCTGGCATTCTCAAATGATATCTTTTTTATAACTCAGATTTTTTTGAGTTGGGAGGCCCTAAACAAATAAAGTCACCTGTTAGACTAAAAGGTTATAGTTTTTTTTTTTTTTTTTTATTTGAAGCAACGGGTTACTGTTTTTTTTTTTTAAGTGGAACGCCCCAAAATAAAAGATTTTTCCCTATCTAACAATAAACCAACCTTCCCCTTTTTTTTTTTTACCATAACCTGCTTTTCCTCCCCCTCCTTGAGTTTTTATTTTTAGACCATATTTTTTTTTTTTTTTTGGTGCTTTTGCCTTTTCAATCTTCCGCCAATAACCAAATCTTTGTCTTCTTTTTGTTCCCCTTTTCCTCCTTTTTTTCTTTTTCCCTTTGCTTTTTGCCCCTTTTTTCCATTTTTTTTTTCCCCCCTTTTTTAAATTCTTTTTTTCTAACTCCTAACTACTGCAAACAAAACCCAAAAAAAAGATGGTCCCCCCCCTTGCTCAGCTCAAGTAAATAATTGGCGCAAATTAAAGTAACATACCTTGCGTAATTCTGGGATGCCAAATTGGATATTCATAATGGGGCCAAATCTTAACACCCAAAGGCCTTTAATGAGAGGCTTTGGTAATATTTCACCTTTTTTTTTTTTGTAATCCACCCAGTTCCCTATAAATTAACCAATAGGAAATGGGGCGATCAGATTCCCCCCAAACTGTTTTTCCAATTTTTTGCCTTAAATCCAACACATAAAATTCCCCCCCCCAATAGTTGAACGAGTAAATTCACACATCTTCCCACAATCCTTTAAATGTACAGGGATTTTTCTTTTAATTATAAGTGTGGATATTGAACCCACTTCCATATGCCAAAGTAATAATCCCGGAAAGCCCAAGACTTTTCCCCTAGTTAACAAGGAATAAAGCCCTGACACTTGAGCAGAAATAGAAAATATATAACCAAAACCCCAATGGCCAGAAATATTTTAATTATAGGAATCTATTTACCAGATGCAGAGCAAAGGCAATGGGGTCAATCTAATCCACTCCTTGGCAGAATATGCCTAGTAAAGTAACAAATAAAGCCCCTACCTAGCCTCAAAAGTTACACAAAATATAGCATCCCACTATAAATTAAACATGTGCAGAACCATCAGCCCCATGTTTTACAAACTAAAAAAAAAAAAACTATATTCCAATTTTGGAAAAAACCACTCCCTTGGGTGGATAAGTTTGGCAAGTTTTAAACAGAATACAACAGTCAATCATGGTCAATTTGATTTATGCAAACACTTGGTTAATTTCGATAGACTCATCCATGTATATTGTAAAGTCTTGGGGTTTAGCCCCATCAGAGATCCCCTTGGCGAAAAAACATTAACCTTGTCACCAAGAAGCTATAGGTAATCCAAAAACACATACCCCCGTCCCCTGAGTAACCCAATAATTTTTAATGGAAAGGGGTGGGTCCGGTTTTTTTAATAATTATGCATACAGTAAAGGGGCCACATAATCTACAACACAACCTTCTTCTCTAAAAATTGGTTTTTTTTATAGCTGTTTTTTTTTTTTAATTCATTCTAGTGATCCTCTTTTTTTGTTCCCCTTTTTTTTAAAAGATCTGTCCCCCCCCCCCCCCTACGGCCTGCATAAAGAAAAACCGATGGTTGTAATTTCTCCCGAATCCCCTTTCACCCCAATTAAACAATCCGTCCGGCCGGTCACCACAGCAAAAACTCCATGATTACTAACATGTGCTTAGCGTTTTGGTTGGGGAACCCGCCCCCAACCCCCGAAGAAGTTTTGCCCCCTTTGGTGGACTAAACGGACGTGCCCGTCGGGGGTGGATTGACGTGGTGACTTCCTACTTTTTCACTCGCAAACGACCTTAGGACGCTGCCTCAGTCCCCCCCGCAGCGGGCACTAGAACAGGCAAGTGAAAGTTTATGTTTTGGCTACACAAACCTTGGTTTTTAAAAAAATTCGTCAATGGAATAACAAGTCCCAAGATTAATTAGATTGTGAAACCCCTGGAGGTTAACGCACTATGTAAAAGCAAGTTTACTAGATCAACATTACCAACGCAAGAGCAAATCACTTTTTTGGTTATTCTCCCATCAACCAACTCAGAATGCCGCCGTCCTGGCCATAGTGTTTGCCAGGCACGTACAAGACAAGGCCCCCTTATGAAGAAGGGGGAAAATCAGGATTAATTTTGATATTAATCACTTTTTTAAATGTCCCCAGCCCACGGTCCCCCTCAGAAGGGCGAGTCCAGAACCAACCAAAAATTCCCCTTGGTACTGCCCAACCCAAAAGAAGTTTTTTTTTTTAAAGTTAAAAAACGGTGAAACTTAAGTGGTTTTTTTAAGACATGAAACTCATTTTTAGTATCATCTACACCCTCTGGGTAGCCATATGCTTTGTAATATAGATAGCATAAGTAATTTTTTTGGCCTGTTTCAGAAATAGCCCCACTACTAATGTGATTCATTGCAGTGGGAAGTCCCCCACCCAAACGGCATCCCTTTCCCAAAATGTGGCCAAACTTGGCTTCTTCAATACACCAGCCCCCACAATGAATTTACACCTGGTACTTCAACACGGTGTTGTTTGCCTTATAATTGGGGTTTTTTTGAATACCATCCTTCCGTGCCTTCTAGTATTTTATCACTTTAATCACTATTTTAGCACAAATTTAATTTGTGGCTATCCAATGTGAATAAACTTGTAAACTTAATGGGGGTGCCCCCAATAACAAAAATTGCCGTTGGGCCGCTGTGGGGTCCAAATGTCAAATTATTAAGATGGCGTGTAATTAAATTGATTATAGCCTTCTAGGTCCCTCCCACTTAATAATAATTGGCATTTTTATCCTTCATTTGAAACCCTAATAAAACAGGGAGTGAGGGATCGGGTTGCAGGCCCCTCTTGCTTCAGCCATTTGATTCAGATGCTTGCCAGTTGTTTTACCTCATTCGGCCCTGGCCTTTGTGTTGCACACTGCCACTGAATGAATCAGGGCCCTTCTGGTGTTTTCAACTATCATCCCCCCCGAACTGTTTTTCCAAGCAACGGCAGTTTCACCACGCGATTGGCCCTGTTTCCATCCTTTTTAATATCTTAAACATTTTGGCCTCTTGCAATTTGGTCCCTGAGTCATACGTTGTTTCTTTTCCTTGTGGACGTTGGTTGTGCGGTCCCCGTCAAGCACCAGTCCGTTATACCGTTGTCCCCCCCCCCTGCCCTTGCTTTTGCAATGCCTTTGGTCCCCCTTCCTTACAGTTGTTTTTTCCTTACTCAACCTCGACATCCGGTTTGTTAAACGGTTGGAAAACCTTCTTACTTTACCCCTCCACCAGTCCCTCCTCCCCCCGACCACGGCGGAGTTAATATCCCTCCTGTTTGGTTTTGTTGAACCACCTTCCGTTAACATAAACTTCCCTTCATCCCCCCACAAACCAAACGGCCCCCGCGAGAATAGGTCAGTTTTTTTTTTTTTTGTTTTAGACCTGGCACGCATACCCTTGTTTCACTCATTGGGCAAACAGTCAATAGCCTTTCAGAAATGAAATAATGTATGTAATCAGAATTGCAATTTCCAACCATAGACCACGAACAAAGCGTTCCAATCCCTGCTTTTTTTCCCCTTGCCAAATTTGGGGGCCCTGTCCCCCCCGATAACAGAAAGTTCTGCCCACGTTTACCCAACCGCTTGAAAAACCCAACGAACTTTCCCCTACCCTGAAATCATTATGGCCCCGGATCCCCTTCACTCTGTTCCGGGGGGGTTTTTTTTCCCTAACCAATGTTTTTTTAGTTCAATTTTTGAAACGTTAAACCGCCTTCCTCCGTTTTTGGGGTCCTTCAGTATCAAAGAAAAATTCGGCCTAACATCAAATGATATTCCCCCTGTTTTAACGCGTATTAACGGGGCCCTGTGTTGTGGGCATCTGCCCTATCCTGGGAGCCCAGATCTGTGAGACACCCCTTTCACAGGAGCACACCATAACCGACCGTACTTTTTCACAGGGGGACTGGTCCCTGAAGGGGTGATTTCACAATTCATAAATTATCTGGACTCTAACCAGCATAATTTAGGTCTTTTTAAATTCCCAGAGGGGGTGAAGCATCATATATAAAAATTTACATATATACTCACCACCTCTGTGAATATCCCACTTCTGACACCAAAACTGAAGGAAGACCTAATTTTCTCGCCTATGCTTCAGAACTGAGAGGAGCCTTTCCTCTGCCAAGAAAACTGAAGCCTTGTGACTGGATACACAATCTGCACCATTTTGCAGCAGACTTCCCCAGAGAAGTTTTTCACGCCCTGCCACTGTTATCTCCGATTTTTGATGAACTTTTCAGGCCTGGGAGACGAACAAAATGAAACGTAACGCACGCCAGGTTTCAAATCCTTTGTCTCAATTTATTACTCATAGGGTAATGATTTTTTTTTTTTTTGAAACTTTGGTTTTATTGGGTGCATTCAAACATACATGTTATCACTTCCCATTGGCTTCTATAATATCACCCTTACTTTTTTATTTTTAACAATCGACCAAAAACTAGACGTACTAGACTCACAGGACAAACACGGGGATCTGGAAACAGGGTAGACCAGGTTTTTTAAATTCCCAGAGGGGGTGAAGCATCATATATAAATTTACATATATACTCACCACCTCTGTGAATATCCCACTTCTGACACCAAAACTGAAGGAAGACCTAATTTTCTCGCCTATGGCTTCAGAACTGAGAGGAGCCTTTCCTCTCTGAAGAAAACTGAAGCCTTGTGACTGGAGACACAATCTGCACCATTTTGCAGCAGACTTCCCCAGAGAATTTTTCACGCCCTGCCACTGTTATCTCCGATTTTTGATGAACTTTTCAGGCCTGGGAACGAACAAAATGAAACGTAACGCACGCCAGGTTTCAAATCCTTTGTCTCATTTATTACTCATAGGGTAATGATTTTTTTTTTTTTTGAAACTTTGGTTTTATTGGTGCATTCACATACATGTTATCATCTCCCCTTGGCTTCTATATACACCCTTACTTTTTTATTTTTTAAACATCGACCAAAAACTAACTACTAGACTCACAGGACAACACGGGGATCTGGAAACAGGGTAGACCAGTGGTGGGGGGGGGGGGGGGTTGCAAAAGACTTTCTTGCAGAAGCGGCACCGGCTTCGAGTTTTTCCCAGTTCTCCTGTTGGATGTGCTCCTCAGCGAGGATGTCTGGGGTTATGTGTACACGCCTCTCTGCCTAGGCCCCTGTGGCTCCATGTGGTTCTATCTCTGTCCCCATTGTGGATGCATGGCATCCACAATGGGGGACAAGATAGACCACATGGAGCCACAGGGCCTAGGCAGAGAGGCGTGTACCATAACCCCAGACATCCTCGCTGAGGAGCACATCCAACAGGAGAACTGGGAAACTCGAAGCCGGTGCCGCTTCTGCAAGAAAGTCTTTATTGCACCACCCCCCCCCCCCCACCTGGTCTACCCTGTTTTCCAGATCCCCGTGTTTGTCCTGTGAGTCTAGTACGTCTAGTTTTTTGGTCGATTGTTAAAAATAAAAAAGTAAGGGTGATATTAGAAGCCATGGGAATGTGATAACATGTATGTTTGAATGCACCCAATAAACCAAAGTTTCAAAAAAAAAAAAAATCATTACCCTATGAGTAATAAATTGAGACAAGGATTTGAAACCTGGCGTGCGTTACGTTTCATTTTGTTCGTCTCCCAGGCCTGAAAAGTTCATCAAAATCGGAGATAACAGTGGCAGGGCGTGAAAAACTTCTCTGGGGAAGTCGGCTGCAAAAATGGTGCAGATTGTGTATCCAGTCACAAGGCTTCAGTTTTCTTGGCAGAGGAAAGGCTCCTCTCTTTCTGAAGCATAGGCGAAAAATTAGTCTTCCTTCAGTTTTGGTGTCAGAAGTGGGATATTCACAGAGGTGGTGAGTATATATGTAAATTTTTATATATATGCTTCACCCCTCTGGGAATTTAAAAAGACCTAAATTATGCTGGTAGAGTCCAGATAATTTATAATTGTGACTGAAGATTGGGATAGGCCCTTTAGACAAAATTTTTGGTTAGAGTCCAGTAATTTTTTGCTCGACTGGACTGTTTCTCTGATCTAGCTGAACGACCATTGTATATTGTGTAAGTATAAAAAATATTGCAATTATTTGTCATAATTAAGCTGTTTTTCTTTAAGCCCCTAATGGGTGCTTGCATGAGTAAGAATGACTCTGGTGGAAGCCTAGGAATGTACAATTTTTAAATGCGAGTGTAAATCTGGTCTGATTCCGGGAATTTGTTGCTCAGACAGCTAGTCATTACCCCTTTTGTCGAATATGCAGAGGTTGTTCTCGGCAGAATAATGGTGTCTGTTTTTAATTGTGGGTGGTTTTGGTCATTGGCAAGAGTGTGCCACATCAGTCAGAAGCGGGAAGTGCTGCTTTGCCCGTGGGGGAGCAGAGTGAAAGTCTCTGTAAAAAAAAACAAAAAAACCCGCTACTTTATGTAGAGTTTGTTTGTAACCCTGATGAATTTCTCTCCTGAATGATTTCTTGTGTGAAGACACTGTATGGTCATGCTTATTAACATCTGTAACAAAAAATATGAATATAGTTTGCTCATGATGAAATCTAAATTTTAAAAGGTTTTAAAAAAGGTGTACACCGAATAAGGAGAAAGACCTCACAACGGAAGGGGAGTAATTCAGCTCGGTCCCCTGGGTTTGGTTTGAAAGGTTTATTGCAATTAATAAACTGTTTATTTGAATAACTGCGCACTATCGTCCCAATTATTGTACTGTTTGGTCTGGATACAGGAGGTACAGGATTTGCAATTGTTGCATCTAAAATTGCCTAGAGATCAATTGGCCAACCATGTGCCAGTGCTTTGTCGTTGAAAATGGCTAGGTACCTAAAGATCTTTAATGTTAGTAGCCCTTCTACTGACCAAAGTGGCTTTGTTATTCAGGGCTTTATTCAAGTCCTCGTCCTCTCGAAGTTTATACCAATATTTGTTTATGATATTGGATATTTGGGTCCAATGATTATTAAATGTTCCATAAAACGGACAATCTGTTTATCATCTTTGGTGACCCCTTTATCAACTAAGAAGTGTTATGGTCTGTGGTTCAGGCCCTTTGATATGCCTTTTTAATAGATCTGTTTGCTGTACCCCCTTTCTCTGAATCGTCTTCAGAATAGCTGCCTCTTTTCAAAATCATCAAATGTTGAGCAGTTCCTTCTCAGGCGAAGGAACTGAACCTACCGGATACCCAAATTGGTGTCTAGGGTGATGACTATCCCGCCTCAGAAGGCTATTGGTATCGTATCTTTGCGATGTAATGAGGTCTCAATGTTCCCTTGTGATGTCTTTGTTACTTTTAGGTCCTCTCTTACAATATATTTTAGAATGAAATTTTTGATTAAAGAGTATTTTAACTCTTCCATATTCTCTCTACTTTGTTTTGGGTGTATTATTGGGGAATCTTTGTTTGTTTTGTTGATTACTCCTCATGAGCCAATCTGGTACACCACATCTCAAGTTTAAGGGACACACTGCTAGAGGTGCAGATTTACCCATTAGAATGCGAGTGGGCCGATGGGTTTGTCACACTCGCACTTTAGTTAAAATGACTGGAGACCCACCGAATCAGAAAGTGTTCTGTTTTGCTAGAACCCCCACCAGGGGAGGGATTGTTCTCCCACCAGCAAAAAACCCAGTTTACAGCAATCTAGATCTACAAACTTCTTTGTTAGAAGGAAAAGGAATGCCCCCATCCATCTTTATGATAGTAGCTTGCCAGTTGCTTTTGCACTTAAAATGTGATCACCCTGTTATGCCTATTTTTATGGGCTCAAATCCGGGCTCCTGACAGGATTGTCCTGCGGCTCCTAAAAGGTCACACAGGTACAGGCAGATTTACAGAACAATATAATACATTTAGCAGAGAGGGGTGGTGCAATCACAGAGAATTTCAGTTGGACTAATTCCTTTCATTTCCCTTTCTGAGTTTGTAGACTCATATGTGTACCCATCACAGGGCAACCCCCCAGTTTCTTCTGCCACCAGTCAATAGCTCGCAATTTTTCTGGCTCAATCCTGAGTTTAGGCTTTCACTTAACCTTGTTTTCACTATTTCCTGTTACCCTTATTAAAGCATTTATCAGCACCACACATTAACATGTATCTTATTTATAACCTATATTAGACCTTAAGATTGTGTCTTCTTAATATACTCTGCTTTAGGGTATGGATTGCAGTCATATCATCAAGCCTCGGGAAAAAATCTGCTCCAGATCATGTTTTGAAGGGATAGATCGTGCCAAACTAAACCTTATTTTTTTTTTTGAAGGAGGTAAGTAGGAATTTAGACCAGGGTAACAGTTATGCGGTCCACTTAGATTTTGCAAAAGCTTTTGATACAGTTCCACACAAGAGGTTGGTGTACAAAATAAGCAAATTGACTCAGTAATAATATATGCACCTGATTGAAAACGGTTGAAGATAGACAACAGAGGGTTGTCATAAATTGAACTTTTTTAGGTTTGGCTAAAGTCGTGAGTGGAAGTACCTCATGGATCGGTACTGGGACCCCCTGCTTTTTAACTTGTTTATTAATGACCTTGAGGTTGGCATCAGTCAAAGTCTCCATCTTTTGCTGATGATACTAAATTGTGTAAGGTAGTAGAATCAGAGCAGGATTTAATTTCTCTCCAGAAGACTTGGAGAGACTGGAACGTGGGCAGGTAAATGGCAGATGAGGTTTAATACAGATAATGTAAGGTTATGCATTTAGGATGCAAGAATAACTGCGACTTACACATTAAATGGGAATAAATTGGGAATCCTTGATGTAAGAGGGTTTAGGAGTGCTTGTAGACAGCAGGCCTAGCAATAGTGCCCAATCATGCAGTAGCTGAAAAGGCAAACGAGATCTTATCTTGCATTAAACGGTCAATGGATGGAAGGGAAGTAAACATAATTATGCCCTTTACAAATCATT
>WSYH01014362.1:0-15755 GCA_036426205.1 Ascaphus truei | reverse complement strand
TACTCTGAAAACTAAGTTTGAAGAGAGAACGAAATAACGGACAGAAATAATTGAAAAATGCTTTCTCTAGAGCAACACAAACCTAAGTGGAGAATATGCTGGTGCCCAAACAAAAGAAAGGGACGACAGATTATTGTAGTACCATTGTTACAAAGTATAATGATGAGGCCCATAAGATCAAAGAATCTTAATGAACATTGGCATGTTCTGTGCAAGGATACAGTTTTAAAGAGCACACTACCAGAGTCCCGTACCTAGAGTTATTTTTAGAAAGCAGCAATATTAAAAATAAGTAGTTCCTGGACATTTAGAAAGGGGTAGACCCAGACAGAAGTTTGCTACCAAAAACGATTTTCATTTTCAAATGTTTTTTGATTGTTAAGGCCTGCACAAACATTGCGGGTAAGTGATACACTAGGGTTTAGTTCCAACTGTCACCAAAAGAAGTTTTTAAAAACTAGACCAATTATTAAACTGTAGGACTAATTTCGTGGGTGTTATGCTCGAATGCCCGTGTGGGACTCCATATGGGGACGGACCTCAAAGAAGGCTCAGAGTAGACATTGGAGCACATAGGCAACCTTAGAAGAGGCCTTACACACAGTTGTACCTGTACACTTACTCTGATCTACATGGGGGAGACCCATCGGGCCTGCTCTACAGGGGAATAGAGCTAGTCACTGAGAAGTGGAAGAGGTGGTATAGACTCAAGCGTTTTGAGACAGAGAGAAACGTTTTGGATCTATCAACTTAAACTTTACACACCAAATGGCCTAATGTTGATTTGGACATTTCAGCGTTGTATATAGATAAGGTTGACACTTACAATATTGGGTGCAAACAAACCTAACTTGACTGTATCTATGGAACAAAAGCAATGAAATGGATAAAATTCAGGTTATACTGATCTAAGAAGCTTTCCTTTTTAAACCCCATTCTATCTTCCCCTCCACCCCACAGTCCCAACCTCCCAACTCACACCTCCCACCACCCCCAGCCCCCCCCATCCCTCACCCTTCGTTCCCCCCACTCCCCCCGCTTTCCACATTCCTTCCATTCCTGCTCTTTTCTTTTCAGTAGCATGGCATCTGGAGGTTTTTATTATATTTTTCTATCATATGTATATTGACATTTAAATATATGTTATTCATGGATTTATGTGGTACACTTTTTAGTCAATTAGACTGGGAATATGCAAGGAGGAATTCTGTACCGGCTAGATATGGATTTAGGGAAAGATTCTATTTTAAACCATTGTATTAACACCGCTTTTACAAACACAAACAAATGGAAAAATGTGTGAGGTTTTTAGGACAATGTATAAAAATTGTTGTTTTTTAGATTTTATTGGTATAACTTTATTGTATGTTTAACGTATTAACAAGTTTGAATGAGTATAGATGATGAAGGAGAATCAGTTTTGTAAAGATGTTGGAAATATTATGATACATGACTGATGTAACAGAACCTAAAGGGTTTAAATTAATAAAGTAAAGGACTGAGACATACAAGGGTGTAGTAGTAAACGTAGGAATAAGCATTAGTGAAGTTGATTAACATATATTAATAGGCACACATAACAGTGTTGCACAAAAACAGTTAGGGAATGAAAATAACAATTAGCATTAAGTTAATGGCACCTATTGCAGGGAACTGTGTACGCCCCACAGCTTTCACCAAAACTAATTAACTAGTAAGGAGGGTTATATAAGCTCATCAGACCCACCACACGTCACTGTATGAGCCTGAGGAAGCGTCCAATCAGCGAAACGCGTTGCAAATCCTGTTTCCTGTTTTGTCTCCGGAGGCTTCGTAGAAAGTCTTTCAGCCAGCATCGCAGCGGGCAGATTAGTTCCAGCTCTCTGCACCCCCGGACGCGGGGGCCGGAGCGGTTGGTTTACTGCTAGATTGGGCCATACGGAGGAGCCAGGGGATATTGTTTTTATTATGTGAGTGTGATAACATTGTGTTTTAACCGAATAATACCGTTTTATATATATCAGTAAGACGTGTGCCACTATCCCTCTACATCGCTGAATCGGGGAGTTAATCTGCTGGATCATAAGCAATAGAGGAGGGCGGGCACAAGCCCTGTATGGGCATCACCAGAGTGATTGATCCGCAACTACCCTGGACTGCTAAACCAACCCTAAAGACATCTGCCCTGCACCTCTACTCACACGGGCCGTGTGAGTATTTATTATATTTATATAGATACTTACTGCGATCCCTCTGCACTTACCTGGGAGGAATCAGTATCTATCATAAACACCATCTTTGGATTGTACTTACACACGGCCGTTTGAAGTACTACATTATATATATTTTATGAATTCCTATCCCACCCCCACCGCACTGGGTTTACCATATGCATATTAAACCGTAGAATATTGATAGCGTGTATCAACTAATCCTCGTCCCCCTACTCTGTTTGTCTCTACGTTTCCGCAAGGGTTTTGGATTATCCCTTATTAGGGTTGAAGCAGAAGGTATCACAAGAATATCTCTGCAATAAAAGAAGAGAAACTACATTATTGGTTTCATCACTATTCCATGATCTGGTACTAAAGGTAAGCGCCTGGTTTCCCCTATTGTCTATTCCCAAACTATATCCTTACCGGGGCTGCAACCTTTTAGTCCCAGATTTTTACTATGGCGAGAAATGGAAGTGTAGAAGAGCTAACCACCCCCATAGATTTAGAACCAGTCATTATTGCACAGAGTGTGTTTGAAAAAAGGGCACTCAGGTAATGACATGGAGAGCAAGCTAAGTATTAAAGAGGAAAACCACACGTGCAGACATAGTCAAGACAGAATTTGAAAAATTAGATAATTAATGAGAGAAAGAACTACGCATTCTTTTAGACCGCTCCTACTTAGAGGAACCTTAGGGTGTCAAGGATTCCAAGAGGGCCTTAGGGTATACAAGCCGGCTTCATTTGAACTATCAAAATTGAGCATGCATGATGTGGGAAAAAATACTCGACACTTGTAGCATTGTTTAATGAATCTATTAATATCACACCACAATATAACTTTAAAGAATTTAGACTCAGAAATTGATGCAATAAAGACCACACTAGAACCACTCATGGATTGTCCTTCCTTTAAAAACGAAATAAGAAATGAATGATGAATTAGACACCCTAGAGAGAAATATCCTCATAATAAAAATAAAAATTCATAAGAGATGAGGAGGACTACCGAGAAGGGAAACAGAGAAGTGGGAAAGTCTGCGACAAGGGAACAGAATAAAAGGACAGAAGTTATTCTATGGCAGGGAGGGATAAGAAAATATCACTTTACCTTCCAAAAGAGTCCAAACTAAAATACAAAAACTCTAGCCCCTAAGAGTATAGAGGAAAAAGAAGTGAAAAAATGGATAGAAGCAATAGCCCCAAAATCCCAGTACCAGAATAAGGAAAAGAGTAAGACAACATTTAGACACGAGCTACAAGTCGGGAGGTGCTTCCAGACCAGAGAGGGATTTTAGAAGGGAGCCAGAGAGAAAGCACCACGGACTACTATTATAGACAAGGATACGACCAACAGTACCAGAATGGGAGTCTAGATATCCTGAGATGACTGGCGGGATAGACGAGAGTACTCACCCAGACGAGAGCGTTCTCCAAGACGGGAACGTTCTCCCAGGAGGGACAGATCGCCTGGGAGATCGAGGGAAGAAAGATCTAGAGAGAGATATGAAGATAGAAAGGAGAGAAGAGGACAAAGAGAAGAGAGGGATGAATATGTAGCACGTAAAGCCCCATTGGAAAGAATAGCAGAAGCAAGGCAGGGGTCTCTTTTTAGATCGGCCCCCCAGTCACCAATGAGATATACAGAACAGTTCTCGTGCCTAGACGATTGGGGTATCCGGGACGTCAGAGGGGAAGGGAAAGAAACGAGGCAGAGAGGGAAAAGGGAGGAAGGAAACGGAGGAGGGAAAAGACCAGCATACTAAGCAGTGTTTTTAATTTAAGTTCCAAAACGTTAGACAGGCACAGACAAGAGTTTTAGCCAAAGGATTGAACTTCGTGCCTTCACAGGCCCGAGTGGCTTCGACCTCTCATAGACGCACAGAAAATACCTACGTCAGTTACTATTAAACGATTTTTCTAAACAAAAAGCATAACCAGTCAGGCAGGAGGTCAATCAGTATCAGTATAGATATTAATATGGTTGACCCACTGAACAGGATAACTTTGTGCATTCAACTGTAGAAATAATCAAGCTTCTCTCCGAGCCACTGTAAAGGCAATATCTAGAGGTCTTCAATAAACTAATTATGGATGACTTTGAACAACTAGCTAAAAAAAGGAGCAGGCATCGAGGCAATATGAATCGTGAGAAAGACAGGCATTAAAACCCTGACTGATGACATAGTATCACGATTAAACCCGCAGATAAGGAGGGGGGGGGTTGTTGTAATGGACACTGCTATTACCATTCAGAATCGCAACGTATTCTTAGTGATTCATCCACCTATGAGAAGCTATACAGAGACCCTCAGCGGTCTACAAAGAGGAACTTACAACTATTTTATGTGAAGCCAAGGACATAGGAATTTGGGTGAGAAGGAGTTCCCTATTTGTTGAAAATCGATCCAATCAAACCGTTGTTCTACTTTTGCCCAAGATTCACAAAAACAGTCAGCAACCTCCGGGGAGGCCCATCATCTCGGGCATAGGGTCCCTTACAAGAACTTCTCGGAGTACGTAGATGTATCTGCAAAAGTATGCACTAATGCAAAATTTTACCTAAGGGACACGTTACAGGTTCTCAATATTTATCCACTATACACTGGCGGAGATGAACCGTGATGGTACTTCGTTGTACACTTCGATAAGACACACAGACGGATGTACAGCGGTAGCCTCTGTACTTGAGAATGACCCTTTGATCCCACAAGACCAGAAACGTTTTTTAACAGATGGAATAGAATTTATTTTAACACATAACCTGTTCTGGTTTGATGGGTCTATGTTTTTGCAAAAGTGTGGCACCGCAATGGGACCAGATTTACTCCAAGCTATGCCAATATTTTATTGGCAATGGGAGGAACAAAACGTCTGGGCTGGCAACCCTTTCGGAGCAAATCTGGTCCTGTGGAAGAGATACATCGATGATGTGCTATCATCTGGGAGGGAAGCAATGAAGATCTTGACCTCTTTTAAATCACATCATAAACAATAATGTCAACCTTACCTTCACATCAGAGACAAGCACTGATAGCATCAACTTCCTTGATCTAACAATATATATCGAAGAGCAAGAAAACACAATCAAGACTAAGACATTTTTTAAGGGGTTGATGCTAATAATTTTCTCTTAAACAATAGTTGCCACACCAAAAATGGTTAATAATATACCCATATGGGCAATTTCGACGCATTAGGCGCAATTGCTCGGATTTGGAGGTATTTAAGGAGCAGGCTGGTACTCTGAAAACTAAGTTTGAAGAGAGACAGTATAGGACAGAAATAATTGAAAATGCTTTCTCTAGAGCAACACAACTAAGTAAGGATGAATTGCTGGTGCCCAAACAAAAGAAAGGGAAGACAGATTATGTAGTACCCTTTGTTACAAAGTATAATGATGAGGCCCATAAGATCAAAGAATCTTAATGAAACATTGGCATGTTCTGTGCAAGGATACAGTTTTTAAAAGATACCTACCAGAGGTACCTAGGTTATTTTTAAGAAAGCAGACAATATTAAAAATAAGCTAGTTCCGAGCACATTAGAAAGGAGGTTAGACCCAGACAGTAAGTTGCTACCAAAACCGATTTTCTTTTTCAAATGTTTTGATTGTAAGGCCTGCAAACATGCGGGTAAGGATACACTAGTTTTAGTTCAAATGTCACCAAAGAAGTTTTTAAAACTAGACAATTATAACTTAGACTACGGGTGTATTTGAACCTATGTTTATGTACATGCCTAGATATTGGCTTTGTATTCTGCTCGAATGCCCGTGTGGACTCCAGTATGGTGGGACGGACCTCAAGAAGTCTCAGAGTCGCTACTGGAGCACATAGGCACCATTAGAAGAGGCCTTACAACTCACAGTGTACCTGTCACTTTACTCTGATACATGGGGGAGACCCATCGGGCCTGCTCTACAGGGAATAGAGTCTATCACTGAGAATGGAGAGGTGGTGATAGACTCGCGTTGAGACAGAGAGAAAAGTTTTGGATCTATCAACTTAAAACTTTAACAACCAAAATGGCCTAAATGTTGATTTGGAAATTTCAGCTTATATAGATACGGTTGACACTTACAATATTGGAGTGCAAACAAACCTAACTTGACTTTATATAAGGAACAAAGCAATTTTAAATTTATTTTATTATCATTTTTACTGAGTTACTAATGTTTCTCTTGTTCCCAAACCCCCACCTCTATACCCTCCCCCCCGTCACTCCTCCATCCAACCCCCCCTCCCTCCCCCTTCCGTTCCCCCTCCCCGCTTCCATTCCTTTCCCATTCCCTGCTCTTTTTTTCAGAGCATGGCATCTGGAGGTTTTTTATTATATTTTTCTATCATATGTATATGACATTTTAAATATGCTTTATCAGGATTTTATGTGGTACACTTTTTAGTCAATTAAGACTGGGAATATGCAGGATGAATTCTAGTACCGGCTAGATAGGATTTAGGGGAAAGATTCTATTTTAAACCATTGTATTAACAACCGCTTTTACAAACACAAACAAATGGAAAATGTGTGAGGTTTTTTAGGACAATTGTATAAAAATGGTTTTTTTAGATTTTATTGTATAAAATTATTGATGTTTAAACGTATAACACGTTTGATGGTATAGAGATGATGAAGGAGAATCAGTTTGTAAAGATGTTGGAACTATTATGATACATTGACTGATGTAACAGAACCTAAAGGGTTAAATTAATAAAGTAAAGGACTGAGACATACAAGGGTGTAGTAGATACTGTAGGAATAAGCATTAGTGAAGTTGATTGCAACATATATTAATAGGACAATAACAGTGTTGCACAAACCAGTTAGGAATTAACAATTAGCATTAAGTTAATGGCACCTATTGCAGGGAACTGTGTACGCCCCCACAAGCTTTCCCAATAACTAATTAACTAGTAAGGAGGTCTATATAAGCTCATCAGACCCACACACGTCACTGTATGGCCTGAGGAGCCGTCCAATCGGCGAAACGCGTTGCTCAATCCTGTTCCTGTTTTGTCCTACGGAGGCTTCCGTAGAAAGTCCTTTCAGCAGCATCTGCAGCCGGGAGATTAGTTCCAGCTCTCTGCACCCGGACGCGGGGCCGAGCGGTTTACTGCTAGATTGGGCCATACGGAGGAGCCAGGGGATATTGTGTTATATATGTGAGTGTGATAACATTGTTTTTATACCGAATAAATACCCTTTTAATATATATCACTAAGACTGTGCCTCACTTATCCCTCTACATCGCGTGAATCGGGGAGTTGAATCTGCTGGATCATAAGCAATAGAGGAGGCAGACCAGCCTAACCCTGTATGGGCATCACCAGAAGTGATTGATCCGCAACTACCTGGACAGGCTAAACCAACCCTAAAGACATGCCTGCACCTGTACTCACACGGGCCGCTGTGAGTATTTATTTATATTTATATAGATACTTTACTGCGATCCTCCTGCACTTACTGTGGAGGAATCAGTATCTATCATAAAGACCATCTTGGATTGTACTTACACACGGTGTGTAAGTACTTATCTTATATTTTATGATTCCTATCCCAACCCCACCGCACGTGGTTTGTCCTCAGACAGCCCAGCTATGTGATATTGTAGGGAACCCATCCCACCGGAAAAAAAACTATACTTTTTACTCCCACCCCACGACGTTTAACAGGAGATCGCACTACTTCTTCATATCTAGTAGACTGGTCCCCTTGGTCGTCCAGGCAACGATACCAGATATTTCATGGTCGGACCTGCGCCTATAGAGTCTGAGGTGCAACCAAAATTCGCCCTGATAGACCCGGTTGCAAATTGGAAGCAGTTAAATGAGTCACTCCTTAAGATCCCAGATAATGCAATCCAGATCGGAGAGGGAGATAGATCAATTCCTTCACGACTACTTATGGTGTCGTGTGAGCTCCGACCCTCATCCTCTGGGAGTGCCCATAAGGGCAACCATAAGGGGGCACACAAATTGTATGCAGGCCCGTAGAAAGATAGAGCGTAATACTAACTAGCAGCCCTCATCAATCCAAATTAATTCTCTCACATCAAGACACAAACTGAAACAAGATCAGAGGGCCCTATTGAGGTTAAACGAACCAAATCGAACTAAACCTACTATTGGTCTCCCAGGCTGATAAATATCGGAGTGGCTCACGATGGAAATATTACGAAAAGGCGAACAGGCCAGATAACCATGCTAGCGCGCACAAACTAAACACTAACAGCCCAATTATAACAGACAGGCGGTGTTGCTGTGTGAGGACGGTCTCCACTCCACACACAAAAAGCATGTCGAGGAATTTAAAGCATTCTATGAAAATTATCTAATGGAATGAGACAAGTTGCATCATAATCCCAAAACGCAAGGGCCCACGGAAGATTTCTAGCACGGTCTACCCACTAACGGCTGAGCGCGCAGGACAGGGAGATGGGCTGGAGGCTGACTTCATCATTGGAAAGAACTTACCAGGCTCATCACGGACCTCAAACCCTCAAAGGCCCCGGGGCGGATGAGGGTTTTTCCGGGCAGAGTTATCAGTCGTCACAAAGGAACCTAGCCCCATGGCTGCTCAGAATGTATAATGCGGTTTTAGCAGGTAGCCCCGTTCCCGAAGCAGAGGCTCCAGCGTCAATCTACAGGTTATTTTATTAAAACCAGAAAGATCGCAGGACTGTAAAAGTTATAGACCAATCGCCCCTCATTAACACGGATGTTAAAATTCATACGCCAAACTACTGGCCATGATTATGTTCTCATCCTGCCCAGACTACGTTCATCCAATCAAGTCGGCTTATAATGGGTAGACAAGCTGCGGACAACACCCGAGCATTCATTGATCTGCTAGAAACTAGCCACTAATCAAAAATTATCAAAGTATGATGTGAGTCTGAGATGCGGAAAAAGCGTCGTCGACAGGATTGACTGGCCATACTTAAAAACAGACCTTGGGGGCATTCGGTTGCGGTTGGGGACAGGTGAGGTAGGTGATAATGTCTTTATAACTCGGGGCCCCGCTTCAAAGGTCCTACATCAGGGTTTCCCTCGAACCTATTTCAAAGTTAAAAGCGGCACAAGAAGAGGGTGCCGTATCCCCCTGTTATTCGCCCTATGGTATGGAGATTTGGCTGGCAGATCCGTAACAACCCCGGATATATCAGGGATTACGGTGCATTCCACAACAATAAGATTGCCCTGTATGCAGACATATTACTGCTGCTGATCTCGAAAGCCCTAACCTCCCTGCCGAACCTATTTGACCTGTTGGATAAATTTAATCAGAATATCAGGGATTCAAAATAAACAAACCAAATCAGGGCCCCTGAATATCAGCCTACCAAAGAACTGGACAAGCTACTGAGTTGAACTTTGAATTTTAATGGCACCAAAACATATTAAATATCTAGGACGTCCTACATCACCAAAGATTCAGGGGCATCTAGATGCTAATAATTCCCATAGCTCTTTAATTAGAAACTAAAAGCAGATTTTAAAAAAAGATGGATGCCTATAAGATCCCTGGATCGGTAGGCATACCTAGTGTCAAGATGATTGCTCCCCTATTACCTAATCTGTTTCAGACTCTACCGGTGCCAACTTAGACTGAAGGAATACTCTCACTTCAGTGATGTCTCTGAGTTTATTTGGGGGAGGGAAAAAAAAACGTAAAGTAATAGAACATTATGAAAAAAAACACACGAACAGTAGCCTACGGTTAACCTTGCCCTGTCTCTTATGACAAGGCGGCGCAATTGTTCATCACACTCAAACAATGAGCAGACCACACCCTGGTCCTGAAAAGATGTGGTGCTCTGGAAAGAGGCGGGTGTGCCCCATTAGAATAGTGTGCTATGGTTACACAAACAAACAGCTATTAAAGGGCCTGAACGCCATCTCTTCGGTGGCCAATCATTGTCCGTGTGGGAGACCGAGAAATATAAAATACCTTGAACCTCAAGATGCTCCATGAGGGCCCCTTTGGTGGCAACCCTGACTTGACACCGGGACAGTGGGCAAAGTCCGCAGGGCATTGGAAAGATACGGATATCCTTAGGCTAGAGACCTGGCATGGTATACCGAACAGGGTTAAATCATCGAACAAATTCGATCTGAAAAAAATGTCCACATTCCACATTCTTCCGCTACCTCCCAGGTCAGAGCGTCTTCTGCCAAAAAACTCCCTCCTTCCTGCCACTAACCACATTTGAAAGCTCTGTCTGACGAAACCGCAACACAGGGACTTAATCGCAGATTTATAGAGAAGTGGTCGGTTCTGGGAGGCTCACAGCAATGACAAATCTGCGTACCAAATTAGATGGGGAACAGATTTGGGGAGGGCATTGGAGGAGGATGACCTGGAGCTATTTTGAGAGGCTACACTAAGAGCTCCATATGCACTACTTTGAAAGGAGAATGCATATAAAAGTAATGATGAGGTGGGTACCTCAACCCAATAAAAATTAAGGTTTGTCACCAGGATATCCCCGCTGTGCTCCGAAACAGTGCGGAGAAATCGGCGACATGTTGCACATTGCTGTGGTCTGCCCTCGGATCTCACACCTGTGGGTATGAGATTTATACATTGGATCCAGAGGAATTTTGACCTCCACAATTCCCCTGATTCCGTTGCTGTTCATATTGAGTCAGCCAGGAATGGCTCTTTCAAAATTAGGCAATAAACTAGTTCACATTTGCAACAGAAAAGGTGCGAGATCGCAGCTTGTGGAAACAACCAAGATCCCCAATTCCTAAAATCGGAATCGATTATGGTAGCAGATTCCAGGATGGAAAAAATTGACGAGTCTGTTCAATGACACTGGCGAAAAATATCTAAAAGTCTGGACGCCTGTGGCTGGAACAGACCAGACATCCCGGGGTTGAGGTAGCCACGATTGGCACTTGATAATCCCAAATGCATTCATCTACAAGAAAGCGGACCGGACTACGAGACTAGTTCAGGGCACATTCTTGTGACCCTTCAGAGCTGCGTCAAGAGGTCTGCAAAACAAATTGTGCATAGCAAATCACCAGCCACTTATGGGAAAAGATTGCAGAGCACTGGAGTGCCAAGCGGGACCCCCCCCTCTTCCTCCCTCCCCCCCCCCACCCTCCCTCCCCTAATTTTAATTTTTGTCTTCTCCCTAAGATTTTTAAATTACTCTAAATATCCCAGCTGGTATCCGGAACAGTGCATGTTTTACACGTGCGCCCTTGTTGCACCAGTGGGGAGAGTCTAACATTATCGTAATGACTGTAAATACTGTGAATGATTCAGTACATTTGTGTTCGCATGCCTATTTATACGAAATTATTCCAAAAACTTGAAGTATATAAAAAAAAAAAAAAAGCGATGGGTGGCTTTGCTAAGTACTCTAGATGGGTAAAAATGACTGCGTTAAATTGTGACGTCAGTGACTCACTTCCATCATATGAATAGATGCAGCCACAAATCTAAGCAAAACAGGCATACCCCGGTTTAAGGACACATCACTTTATAAGTATCACTCACGTAGAGTAAAGTACATAGCAACCAATATGCAAACAGCCGAGTCACGCACTGCGCCTGTCCATCATGTCCGAACAGCAATACGGCCTCACCTACCTGTACCGAAGCTTTGTGCGCAAGCGTGGAGACTAAGCCTGTTACAAATGCGTTATTCATCATTTATGCCACGTGATTGACGATTTCAGTACAGTACAGTCATCGGTAAGTGGGAAAAAGTAGGTGCTTCACTTTAAGTACAATTTTCCGCTTTTTACATACATGCTCCGGTCCCCATGCGTATGTTAATGCGGACGGGGATGCCTGTAGTGACTTACTAATTGTGATTTGATAAAACTTAAAATCTCACAGTGGAAAGAGTTGATGATGATGAAAACAATAAATAGAACAGTAAGGATATTTCAAAAATGTGGACTTATATAAAGCTTCGGTTGTTAACTTGACATTTAGTGTTATATTCCATTGTGATAATAGGCATTATTTAACACATTTATTAGTGTGAGATTATATAAGTTTATACAAGCAAAAGTGGGGTTAATAGGTGGTGTGGTACATAAATAAGCTTAACTACAAATTATCGCTTAAAACACAAATCCATGTGTATTCAATAAAATTGATGTATTTCTGTACTTCCAACCGCCACCACGCCTCCGCCCTGGGCTGGTTTGATGGTGATGGAATCTGTTTTCCATTAATGTCTTAAGGTTCTCTCTTCTCTATGAGTATCCTGAGTCTTTTCTTTTCTGTAATATTTTCTAAATCTTCCTGACACTAATTGATGATTTAACCTCCAAATTATGTCCTTTGCTATTGCTCGGTATTGAATTTCGATTTCTCCCCTAGTCTGGTGTATAAAATTGTCCTACTAGAATTAGTCATCGTGGTGTAATTGGTTCCTCCCAGTAATTCTCTACTTGGGAATCTTTATTGAGAAAAGAAGCGTTTTTATAGTGGTTTTCTCAAAAACTTGTTAGCATCTAGGAACATATCAAAACCACTAGGTTTCGGTGGGAAGGGGCACAGTTGAGGCCCCTCGCTATAAGCTCAATTGTGTTTTGGTAAGGTAACCTACTAGATTAAAGACTCCCCTATACGTTTGTTCTTTGGGTTGCCTCCGTCTGCCCCTCTGTCCTCTCTTTCTCTTGTTTCCCTTGGTGTTTCTCTGTACCTTTGTCCACCCAACGTCGCGAACCGATGTCCTGTGCTGATGGGTGATGCGGGGCCTTGAATCTAAAAAAGCCACCCGCTAGCACCTTGTTGGTTCTTTCCATACTGCACTTCTGACTGGAGATCGGCTAGATACCTCCTCTCTCTGGTCCCTATCAGTCTGTCTTGATCGCTCTCTTCTATCCCTGTACTCCTTACCTTTTTTGTAATCAGTCGGAGTGGTTCTTTGCCTCTTGGTGGGTGTGTGCTCCCCAAAAATTTTTCCCTACTTCGGTCATAAGTTTGTTCAGACCGTTTATTTTTTCCCACCTCTTATTTAGGCGTATGCATAGTCCTCCTGTGTCCCTGTACAATTTTATGTTCTTATGATCTCTAAACTTTTCTTCCAGAGCACGAGTTCTTCTGACAAGTTTTTTATTCCTGTTTAAAAGCTTGATGCTCCATTAGGAGGCTCTAATTTAAGTTTTTATCCACATTTACGTCATCATCGCATCTTTCCCAAAGAGTACTATTGATGTTCTAGTAGTAATTTCATCAGGTCTCAGCCCACGTGTAGAATATGTTCTCCCACATACGTAGATTCTATTTCTTCCAAGTCGAAAGACGTTTTTTTAAGCGTCTTAGGACCCCTTGGAATCATATTCACTTTGAAATACTCCTCCAGTAGGACATATCTAAGGATTTCTTGTTTTCATTTTTGAAGGAGTTTGTCTAAATTTATCAAAATCCTCATTAATATTTCTTGGTCATCTTCTCCTCTGTAATTTCATCCTGCTTTCCATATCTTTTCCTCTTTGAAGTCTCTTTTCAAAATATATTAAGAATAGTGTCTGTTGCCTACCATTCCAGGCTGCAAGGTGTCTATTAAACTGAAGAACCTTTTGGTTCGAAAACGAGTTGGAAAGGACTTTATGCCGATTCAGTTTGAATAACTTATCCTACCATGGCTAGTCTATATCCTCAAGGTGAGGAGGCAGGAGGAGGAAACCGCGACGCGGACCGGCCCTTGGGTGATGTCTGTCACTGAATGACGTCAGAGAGACCCGGATGGAAGCGGAAGTATCAGAGGGCCTGCGACGGTGTGCAAACAAGCCACCGTGAGAGACTTACCCCAACCAGCAGTTACCATCCTCGTAACACGGAGTCTGCTGGGACTGCCATCCCACAGCGGGACACTAAGGCTCCACCTTACTCGCTTTTGGACCGACAAGACCCAGAGGAGGAGCTGCTTAAAAACAACAGCCGATTCTGTTTGGAGATACGGTTGGTGCATGGGGTAACACTAACCTTACATGTTGGGTTTTTTTGCCCGGATGTACAACACATACTTACCTTTACTGTTGGATTGGAAAAATTTCCTTTTAATGCAATCATGAGGCGTGGGGCGGCTGTGTTTTGTGTTTTTCTTGTTTAGCGTTTAGGGGGTGTTGGAGCCCCCCCTGTTTCCCACGGCTGCAGACATCCCCCACCACCAGTGTCCACCGGTCACGTTCAAAAAATTTGATTTACATATCACTTTATCATCACTCATTAGTGATGATTGTAGTGCGCAATGTATTCAACTGTTTCACATGATCGTAAAAGGGTGTGAGACCAGCATCAGGCAAATGGAAGCGGATTGGGCTGGAACCATGGACGTTGTGGGTAACGATTGATGTACTAAAAAAGCCAAGATTGTGTTTAACAATGGTTATTATAGTACTGTACAGTACCATTTTTTAAACGCCAGTATAGTTACAATTTTGGTACGCTAAAATACAGTATGACATTTATTAATGGACCCATTTTATTTCGTGTATGAAGGGTGTTTCCATAATAAGGGATGCCAACAAGATAAAAAAAAGAGTGATCAAGAACATGCATTGGATAGATAGTGGTTTGTTTGTGAAGTTTTCGTGTCCTGATATTTCGATGGGAGCATCTGTCTACATTGAACGATTGTCCACTTTTGCATTCCGGTATTAAAAAAAAACGTTCTCGCCTATGAGACATAAGCCCAAGCATCCACGAAGGATCCATGTGTGTGGTGCAATCTCGAGGGATTGGGCCAGGAAGAACCTAGAAATATTGAAGGTTACGCCTTGTGTTTCATTACAGTCATTATTAAGTTCATTAATCAAACCAACTGCAGTAATAGAGTTAAGAGGATCATCGTTACTGGGAAACACTCTAACAGTCCAAATGTGCAACAATTATATAAATCCACCATTAGGAATGTTTTGCCCGCTTTTTTAGAAACGTTCTGGTTTGGATACTGGATGTAGTATTTACAAGTAAATTTATTTTTTAATTTAGATACCCATTTCATTGCAGCAGGGCGTTGATAGTAAGGTGGACAAAGAGGAAAAAACCTAAATATGGTGCTCATATACACTAATGAAATAGAAAGGTAGTTATAATAAACGTCCTATTGATTTCCTAGGTCTTTTGTATACAGCGTGTAGGGTAAATAAACTTGAGTGACTTGTAAAGGTCCGTAGGTGTGTTTAATTGGCACCTCCAGGGTGGAGGGCTAATAAGCAATGAAACAGTCAAAAGTGTCCATGAAAAACGTCGCGCCATGCAATATGTCCCACCAAAGATACTCACAGAGTCTCAATAGCTTCCCTCTACCGCTACCGTGTCCCAAACTTTGACGATCAGGTGGCACGGTACTCATAAGAGGATGTCAGTGTCTGCCTGCGGGTTGCTGATGATGCCAGAAAAAACCTGTAGAACGATGAGCTGATGCTGCGGGCTCCAGCTGTAGTAAGTAATTAGGCGCAATTGCTCGGATTTGGAGGTATTTAAGGAGCAGGCTGGCACTCTGAAAACTAAGTTTGAAGAGAGACAGTACAGGACAGAAATAATTGAAAATGCTTTCTCTAGAGCAACACAACTAAG
>WSYH01001456.1:94678-121913 GCA_036426205.1 Ascaphus truei | reverse complement strand
CTCGTGTCTCTCTTTTCTCCCCCTCATGTCGCTCTCTCTTTTCCCCCTCATCTCACTCTCTCTCTTTTTCTCCCCCTCATGTCTCTCTCTCTCTCTTTGTTCCCCTCGTGTCTCTCTTTTCTCCCCCTCATGTCGCTCTCTCTTTTCCCCCCCTCATGTCTCTCTTTTCCCCCTCATCTCTCTCTTTTTCTCCCCCTCATGTCTCTCTCTCTCTCTCTTTGTTCCCCTCGTGTCTCTCTTTTCCCCCCCTCATGTCTCTCTTTTCCCTCTCATCTCTCTCCCTTTTTCTCCCCCTCATGCCTCTCTTTTCCCACTCATGTCTCTCTCTTTTCTCCTCCTCATGTCTCTCTCCTTTCTCCCCCTCATCGTTCTTTTACCTCTTATGTATTTCTCTCTTGTACTTAATTTTCTCTTTGTGTCTCTTTCTTCCTGTATCCTTTCCCTTTCATGTCTGTTTTTACTCCTGTGATGTAACCCTTTCCCTCCCTCTCACCTTTCCCAGTCTGTCTCTCAGGCTGCAGCTAGCCCCATGCTGCTCAACTTGAGGCCCCGCCCCCTGACCTACAGGCCCGCCCCCTGACCTAGGCCCCGCCCACCTATGGAGGCTCTGCAGAGGAAGGGATTTCCCCCTGTGCTTCCTGCTGTATCTCAGGGCCCCACCCCCTGACCCAGGCCCCGCCCACCTGCAGCAGAAGGGATTTCCCCTCTGTGCTTTCTTCCTGCATCTCAGGGCCCCGCCCCCTGACCCAGGCCGCGCCCACCTGCAGCAGAAGGGATTTCCCCTCTGTGCTTCCTTCCTGCATCTCAGGGCCCCTCCCCCTGACCCAGGCTCCGCCCACCTGCAGCAGAAGGGATTTCCCCTCTGTGCTTCCTTCCTGCATCTCAGGGCCCCTCCCCCTGACCCAGGCTCCGCCCACCTGCAGAGGAAGGGATTTCCCTCTGTGCTTCCTGCCACATTGCAGTACCCTGCAGGTATTTAATGTGTGAGCATGGAGCTGGGCCCCCTAAAACACCGGGCCATGGACAGCAGCCCTGGCTCTCCCCACTTATCGGGCCGCTGCATACCATCTCCCCCCGACTGTCGCTTTCTGAGGGGGGGGGGGGAGAGCGGGCTCTCCAAGAGCGGGGTCCCCTGGGCTTTGACTGGCTGGAGCTATGCCCCTGCTCACACGTGATGTGTTTATTTGCTGAATGAGGATATAAATATACATGAATTTGATGAAAAACTGAGAATAGTTGGCAACTTACCCTTGCCATAAAATTTCTCAAAATGGTGACCAGCATGGTGTACATGTATTTTCTTGTGACACACAGCTGGGCTTGCAACATTTGTGCAAAAAAAGTAAGATGACCTGTGAAGGGCAATCACTGCCCCAACAGAAACAGTATTAAATATGTCTACATTTACATAAAGTTTTTTTTTTCAGTATAACGACAGTCGTTTTGCATGTGTCTACATAATTACATACCTTTAGTTGCTCCAGTTATTGCAATAGGGAATATGCTGTTCTGGATACATGTTTTACATCCTCTAAGTGACTATGAATGTTGTAAGTGCACATATTTGTGTAGCCAGGTCCCCTCTGGCTCCCCAGTTCCCCGTTCCTTTCCCCCTTATCTCCGCCGGTGAGAAGGCAGCTGCAGGGGCGAGTGCGTCGCCGGGGGCTCTCGGCGGCATCGGAGGCAGGGCACCGCCATCTTGGTGGTGCGCGCGCATGCACAGACGTGATGCGGCGGCCATTACAGAAAGGGAGGCAGGACCAGGATGGCGCTCCGTAGTGCACCGAGAAGTAGCACATGCGCAGTTAGGGCGATGCGGCAGCCATTACATGGATGCGCAGGAACAGGGAGACTCGCATATGCGCAGTACACATCGCTCATGCGGCCCCAATGATAAAGAGGGCCACTGAGGACTACAGCCCCCAGAATGCTTAGAGGCAGGTAGGCCACCTGACTCCAGGGAGCAAATAGGGCTGCAGGATTCCCTGGAAGGGAAGGATATGTTGGCGCGCTCAGAGAGAGGAAGTCAGTTGGTGCTGGGATAAGGTAGGGAGAGGTAGTGTGTGTAGGGAGCAAGTGGCTCCTACACTAGGCCAGGTTACCCCCGTAGGCCCCAGCTAGGCCCAACTCACCTTTCAGTTTGTGGCTGCTGTAGGGATGGCCCCTTAGGTAGGGACCCTGCCCTTAGCAGAGTGTAAGATTAGGGACACAGCTGCCATGCTGATAAGTGTGGTCTAGGACCAGATTACCTCACTGCAGATATAGACTATCTGTACGGTGAGATCGCTCAGAAGTAGACTATTCCCCAGGAGGAGGATGCCATCACTGAGGCTTCGGCATTGGACCGATCTCCTGGCTGTTGTTCTGCTGTACCCGGGTGCAGGAGCACCGGGCAGGTACCATCAAATCACCAAGTGCACCACCTATAAACCTTATCTTAGTAGGGCAGCGCTGTTCCACACTTGGGTGGGGTTGCAGGACTATTGGTGACTTTTGGGAAGTGAAGTGTGGGGTTAAGGCCCTGCGAGGCGGAGGATAGTAGTTGCGCCTATTAGTGTTGCAGAGGGACACTGTTGTATGGTTATGTGTTCTGTGTTATCTGCCTATAGTAAACTTTTACCTACTGTATACTCTGGTGTATGTGATTACTATATGTGGGTCCTGTGTCAGGGGTCATTCTACCCTTAGAATCCTACACAGGTGGAGGCGCTGTGTTTATATGAGTATCGTTCCAGAGGATACACCCCAGGCTCTCACTGACAGAGGTTCAGGCCTCCTGTGAACCTGAAAGGTAAAAGCACCACACCTGGTAATACATATAGATTCCCCTCACATGCACTCTATCTGCGATTGGGGGGGGGGGAAGAGAGGGGGGCGAAGATCAGACCTGGGGTGCCCAATAGCTGTAGAGTACCCAAAAGTGCCAGAATATGTTACTACCCTCAATCCATGAGGTCCATACTTGGGCCTGCCAAGATAAGGTACTGCCTAGTCACGTGGTGGTAGTAGGGAACGTTCCCACTCATGTGGATGGGATTGAAATTTGGGAGGCCCTAAAGGAACTCCTGGGCCTAAACCAAGGGTGGAAGCAGATGGAACAAAGGTTTGACATCACTCAACAGTGGAGTAGCCTATGGATAGTGGCGGGTAAGGAATTATGCCGGGAAAATGGCCCTTGGACTTTATCAGCCCCAGGTGCCCCATCAGAAGGCTATCCCCTTGTATATGCAGAAAGCCCTAGCGTAGTTAATGGGACTGTGCACAAAATGGAGGCTTCCTTATCAGGGAATGCCCACAGTGAGTCACACCTAAAATGGCATCTCCCGCCAAGTCAGGAGTGTGCCGCCCCTCCTCTAAATTCCACCAGGGGGAGTGAGCACAGTGAACTGCCATCAGCAACTTCTGTTCCCCATAAGAAAGGTACAGGATGCAGCAAACCACAAACTCATTTACCAGGGGCATGGCGAGCGAGAGGAGTAAGTTACCCATTTCTTTTTTGCCCGTGTCTGCATAAAGTAAGGTCAGGCGATATAGACTTTGCCCACTACTCATTGCCTAAAGTGTTCCTGGAAGTGTCCACTCACGGGATCACCAGCTTGAGGTGTTTGGGCCCTGATTGTGTATTTCTGGGAGAAGAACTTGTGTGGGGGGCTATTTTATTTGTGAATGGAGCAAGTCATCTTGTGTCTAGTCCTCTACTGCCTACAATTGAGGAGTACCAAGCCCCGATGACAGAGACGGTTTCAGATACTGTTCCAGACTCGGTTCCAAAGCTGGAACTACAGATGCTCGAGCAGATTCACATTCCTGCACTGGTGGCCGGTCACAGCAGTTCTCGCCGGCCCCGGCTCAACCCGGCTGCAGGCTTCTCCCTCACTGCCTGTCCCACATCGAGGTGTCTGCTGCTGACGCACGTCGGACTCTGACATCAGCACGGAAGTCAACTGAGCTAAGCTTCCGGTGCGCCAGCGTGAGAGGGAGGCCCAGCGCACGTGACCTCAGCATCAGACACCTCGGTGTGGGACAGACAGTGAGGGAGAAGCCTGCAGCGGGGGAGGGCCAGGGCCGGTGGCAACTGCTGTGACCTGCCACCAGCCCCCCCACGGCCACCGGACCCCTGCAGCCACCGCCCCCCCTTAGCCACCTTCACCGTCCATCCCTAAGCCACCGGTCCCCCCGCAGAAACGCCCCCCCTGCAGCCACCGCCCCCCCTATCCCGCAGCCACCGGATCACAGCCCCCCCGCAGCAACGCCCCCCCCGCAGCCACCACCCACCCCCATTCCGCTGCCACCGCCCCCCCCGCAGCAACACCCCCCGCAGCCATCGCCCCCCTATCCCGCCCACTGGACCCCCACAGCAACGGCCCCCCGCAGCCACTGTCCCCCCACCCACATCCACCGCCCCCCCACAGCAACAGCCCCCCGCAGCCACTGCCCCCCCACCCCCATCCCACAGCCACCGGCCCACCCGCACCACCAGGCCCGACCTGAGACCATCCCCAAGGTAAGTCTGATTTTTATATGTATTGAGTAGGTGGGGTGTATTTTTTTTTATATGTATTGGGGGTTGGGGTACTTTTTATATGTATTGGGGAGGTGGGGGTATTTTTTATATGTATTGGTGGGTATTTTTTAAATGTATTGGTGGGGGGGTATTTTTATATGTTTTGGGGGGTATTATGTGTGTGTGGGGGGGGGAGAGAGGTGGGGTGGGAGGGTGTGGGGGGGAAAGGGAGAGAGGTGGGGGTGTATGTGGGAAAGAGGTGGGGGTTTGGGGTGGGAGAGAGGTGGGAAGGTGTGTAGGGGGGAGAGAGAGGTGAGGGTGTAGGAGGGAAAGAGGTGAGGGTGTGGGGGAGAGAGAGGTGAGGGTGTGGGGGCAGGGAGAGGTGGAGGTGTGGGGAGGAGAGAGAGGTGGAGGTGTGGGGAGGAGAGAGAGGGGAAGGTGTGGTGGGGGGAGAGAGGTGAGGGTGTGGGGGGGAGAGAGAGAGACGGGGGGGGGGTGTGGGTGGAAGAGAGAGAGTGAGTGGTGTGGGGGGAGAGAGAGGCGAGTGAGAGCTATAGAGGGGGGTCTCACAAGGCCGCCGACTCTGTGGGTCGGTGCGGGAAGGGGGGATGGGGGCAGTGAAAATTGTAGTTCTGGGCACTGGGAAAGCTGTCTCATTATATCAGCAGAGACTGGATCAGTTAGGAAAACTGGGAACTGAGGTTGTAGAGATTTTGTGAGATGATTTATAAGCTACCAAAGATTCCAAGGGTTTTTTAAAGTCCCCATATACCGAGTTGCCTGATCTGACAGGATAATAAAAGCTAGTATTAAACCCTCAGAATGTATTACTTAAAATATTCTTTACAGTTAAATCGTCTCCAGAGCGGTGATCTGTAGTAAGGCTTAATACTGCAGCAAAAATAAAAAGATACAGTTAATTTCTTCCAGAGTCATATCTTTCTACGAGAAGTAATTAAGAAAACATATTATAAACAGAATCAATATAACCTATCATAAAACAGCAAATATATTACAGTATTCAGCAAGTTCTCTTTTCGGAGTAGAAACGCTTTGATTAATAGTTTGTTCAATAACTTGTATCATCTGATGGGTTATTAGTTGTAAGTAATGACCATCAATTGTAGTTGCTTCCTGAAGCTCCTTCCTTGGTCTGCGTGGGCGTATTACCCATTTTTGCAGGCAAGACAGATGTTGTAGCGATAGTCTGTGATCTCTCAGCTACAATGCATTGGCTGGCAGGCGGATTACTTCCACAGCAACACTGCTCCTGGCTCACCAAAAGCTCTGTCCACAACTAGTTGTTCTGACAGCACATACACCCACAACTCACAGTAGTGGCAAGGATCACCAGACCCAGCAGCACATTCACAGAGACAGTTTATGTAACAAGCAGGCCTTGAGCATGGGCTTCCCTGAAACCTCTACTGATGCCATATAGGGTAAGCTTCAGATTTTCTTTTAAGTATTGCTTCTGGGAAAATGACTGATCAAACCAATAATGGTCTCAGTAAAGCAGGTTGATGACACACTCCCTAGCGGCACCTTTTAATCTGCACCTTTGCTGTAGAAAAACAGCGATGCCTGCGGATTATTAGTAGGCCGAATGAGAGCTCCTGAGAAATGCAGCCACCTTAGAGCTTTGCCTCACGAAAGTCCTTCTTCCTGTTTTTAAAGGGGATTTAGATAACCATCCAATTGGAAGCCGCAAACGATGATGTTGCAGCTTTCTATTGGCCCGAGATTCTGTCTATTAGCCCGAGATTCTGTTTCCGCTGATAGGAGATTGAAAACCCAGTTATTTTACTTAAAGTATCTCAGGAACCCAGGGGTTCCTGGAGCTGAATGAAAATAGTACGGTTCAGCTCAAAAAGACTCCTCGGTTCCCACCCTGTAAAAACAAAAGAGTAGGGGGACTTCTGCTCTAATAAAATGTATTATTTTTACAGCATGTTATCATAAATAGTATTACACTAATAATTTCTTGTTACTAATAGAAGATAGAAGTTATAAATAAAAAATATGCATAATTCTGTTTTTTGTAAACATTTTATCAATCAGACATTCAACATGAAGCAATGCAACAAACTTCATTTCCAACAGCAACTATTTGTATGAAGTCACATACTGTATAGACCTGCATGCATATAATACACATTTTATAAAGGCTTGTACTACATTTTAGCACTAAAATTATGCCACACAAAAAAAAAATCAAATATAATCTTGATACATAGGCTCCCGTGTCAAACGGGTTACTCAAATGTTATGTTTGAATTCTATGTTATATTTGTAGAATTAAAATTACTACTGCAAGAAGGTCCATTATATTTGATAAGAACATATTAATTAACAACCAACATATAAAATTGGCTAAAGTGCATTGCCTTCCCCTGCAATGTTGATATCAGGGATTATAAAAGGCCTAATTTAGTAACAAACTAGCAATTTTACTACACAGCAAATTCAAAGGTACTAAAATAATTGCAGATAACCAACAGCAAAAGAAAATGAACCTACCAACAGCTGTGTTCTATATATCTACTGACTCAGCCGCAGCCTCCGTAATATTGTGTTGTTAGTATCATGGATGATTTGCAGGGCTTTATAACAGAAACAGCAAGGGTAGTTAGTACACAAAAGTGTTGTCCAACTAGCAATTCATGAGCCAGATGTGGCCTTAATGTGGAATTCATTTCAGCACCCGAGCCAACAAAGCCCACAGTATGAGTCAAAGCAAGCAGTGCTGTAATACAGCTGAGAAGCCTATAAGAGCTCTGTACAAGTGCCACAGAAATACAGTAGTAGGACATACACACATAGGACACTGATCCTTATTTCATAAAGGTTTTTTTTGATAAGTCGTCTGATGTTGAATGATAACCAAATCACCATATTCACAGTAAATGATCAGTTTTTTTTTTTTGCCATAGTAGCTGGGATTTGTTTGTATTGATCACAATGAAAACTATATCACTTACAGCACACTACAGAGAGGAGGCACTTCAGTGCATCTGGGTGTCTCACATAGGGTTGCCAGGTGTCCGGTATTGAACCGGACAGCACGGTATTTGGTTACTCTGTCCGGTAAAAAATGAGAGATAATACCGGACATGTATGTGTTCGGTATTACCTCTCTGTACATGTATGTGGCGGTTATTAACCTCTCTGTACATGGTATGAGTGGCGGTATTACCCTCTTTGTACATGTATGTGTGCGGTATTACCTCTTGTACATGTATGTGTGGGAGTACCTCTCTGTACATGTATTGTGCGCGCGGTATTACCTCTCTGTACATGTATGTGTGCGGTATTACCTCTCTGTACATGTATGTGCCCTGCGGTATTAACCACTCTTGGGACATGTAGTTGCGTATTATCCTCTGTACATGTACTGGTGCGGTATTACCTCTCTGTACATGTATGTGTGGGCGGTATTACATCTCTGTACATGTATTGTGCGGGTATTACCTCTAGGTACATCTATTTGTGCGTATTACAATGTCTTATGTATGTGCCGGTATTACCTCTTGTACATGTATGTGCTGGGATTACTATCGTTGTACATGTACGTGTGGTTAGTCGGTATTACCTCTCTGTACTGTAATGTGTCGGTATTACCCGGATTATTGGCCGATTCCAATCTGTCACATGTATGTGTGCGGTATATACCTCTTGTACATGTAGTTGTGCGGTATTACTCTCTCGACATGTATGGGTCCCGGTATTACCTCGCTGTACATGTATTGTGCGGTTTACCTCTGTTTTACATGTATGTGTGGGTATTAACTCTCTCATTTCGTACCACTTTGTCATGTTGCGTTCCTGTACATGTTGTGGTATTACCTCTCTGTACCATGTATTTGTGCGGTATTACCTCTCTGACAGTATGTGTCCGTGTATACCTCTCTGAATGTTATGTTGTCGTCGTATTACCTCTCATGTACATGTAGGGTGCGCGGTATAACCCTCTATGTACATGTATGGAGTCGGTATTACCTCTCTGTACAGTATGTGTTTTGACGTGGTCAACCATTACCTCTCTGTACATGTTATGTGTGCGGTATTACCTCTCTGTACATGTATTGTGTCGGTATTACTCTTGTAAATGTATGTGACGGTATTTACCTCTACTGCGACATGTATGTGCGCGGTATTACCTCTCTGTACATGTATGTACACGTGCGGTATTACCCTTCTGTGAATGTATGTGCTGCGGTTTACCTCTCTGTACATGTATGTGTCGGTATTACCTCTCTGTACATGTATGTGTGCGGTATTACCTCTCTGTACATGTATGTGTGAGACTCCTGTACTATGTGCGCGGTATTACACTATGCTACATGATTAAATGTATTACCTCTCTGTACATGTATGTGCTCGGTATTACCTCTCTGTACATGTCTTGTTGCGTGTATGTACCAGCCTCCCCCCCTGGTACCGTAATGTGTGCGGTTTACCTCTCGTACATGTATGTGTGCGTATACCACCTCTCTGTACTATTCCGGCCTCTTTACGTGGCTGGTATTACTCTTACCTTGTGCGTAAAATGAGTTAAACTCTACTGATTGTGTATCCTTGACCTTTGTGGATACTTCTGACATCGGGTCGGTATTACCTTCTGTACATGTAGTGTGTATACATCTTACTATGCGGTATTATTCCCCTTCCTACATGTGTATACTGTAATGATGCTCGTGGTATCTACCTCTCTGTACAGGTATGTGTGTGGGTATTACCTCTGCTGTACATGTATGTGTCCGGTTCATTACCGTCTGTAGCATGTATGTGCGCGGTTTATTACATCTGTACATGTATGTGTGCGGTATTACCTCTCCTGTACATTATGTGGTGCGGTATTTACCTCTTGTAGTGTATGGGTCCGGTATACCTCTCTCGTACTGTAGTGTGCGGTATTACCTTCTATGTACCTGTATGTGTGCGGTATTACCTCTCTGGACATGTATGTGTCTGTTATACCCTCTCTGTACATGTTGTTGTCCGGTATTACCTCTCTGTCATGTATGTGTGCGTTATAACCTCTCTGTACATGTATGTTCCGGTATTACCTCCTGTACATGTTACGTCGCGTGGTATTACTCTCTGTACATGTATGTCGCGTGGTATACCTCTCTGTACCTTACTGTAATTGTGCGGGCTACCTCCTCTGTACATGGATGTGTGCGGATATACCCTCTCGTGTCATGTATGTGTCCGGTATTACCTCTCTGTACATGTATGTGCACGGTTATTACCTCTCTGTACATGTATGTGCGCGGTATTACCTCTCTGTACATGTATGTGCGTGGTATTACCTCTCTGTACATGTATGTGTGCGGTATTACCTCTCTGTACATGTATGTGTGCGGTATTACCTCTCTGTACATGTATGTGCGGTATTACCTCTCTGTACATGTATGTGTCCGGTATTAACTCTCTGTACATGTATGTGTCCGGTATTACCACTCTGTACATGTATGTGTCCGTTATTACCTCTCTGTACATGTATGTGCGCGGTATTATGTCTCCGGACTTAGTAACCAATCGGGGGATTTCCCCTGAGAAGGGAGAGAGCGGGGCTGGGCAGCTTCCTCCATCCTGATTGGCTGCTGCTGTGTATTGGCAGGAGCCTGGGGGGTGGGGCCAAAAAGCGGAGGAAAGGCATATAGCAGAGGGAGGTGAGGCTGTGTGCTGTGTGTATTTGTTCTGTTTGCCCTGGGTGTGTTTGTGTGTGTATGTGTGTGTGTGTGTGTACTTGTATCTTTTGTTTGTGTGTGTTTTCTCTGGCTGTCCTGTGGGGGTAATAATGACAGGGAGGGGTGGGGCGGGGGTGAGAGGATGCAGGGAGGGGGGATGAGAGAGGATGAAGGGAGAGGGGATGAGAGGATGAAGGGAGGTGGATGAGAGAGGATGAAGGGAGGGGGTATGAGAGAGGATGAAAGGAGGGGGGACGAGGAGGTGGGAGGGTGAGAGGATAAGGGGAGTGAGAGAGGATGAGGAGGGGTGCAGTATTGCTCGCCATGTACAGTATGATTGCAGGTCAGTTATTTATAAATGATCTGACCATTACGTCATTTGTTCTAAATTTCACTCCAAGCTTGCACCAATTTACATCCATATGGACTATTTCATATTCTATTTCCTTAAAAAAATCCTCGGAAAAGCACTCCCTCCCAAGACCCTTCCCCAGATTTTTTACAAAACAGAATAAAAAGTGGTGCAAATTGGAGTGAAATTTAGAAAAAATTACGTAACAGTCAGGTAATTTATAAATAACATTCTTCCCCAGCAACGATTCACGCGTGCGTCGCACCTTTCACCATTTTGTCCAGTATTTTTGGACAAGCCACCTGGCAACCCTAGTCGCACATGGGTTCCCTAAGCCTGTCTGTGACAGTATATCAAACATCTTAAAAGGAGCAATTAAAAAAAAAAAACAGTTCTGTAGTATTAGATAATACTTACTACCATTTTTAATTATAAATGTCAACATAGGCAGAATTTTTTATGAATTTTAATTTACTGAGCATCTTTAGATTTCTATAGCAGGCTTTAGTACATCCACAGCAGTGCAAGATCTTTGTAACACATTCCTGTTTGTGATAATATTTCCAGCAGTTTGAGTTGTAAACTGTAATGTTACTTTAATGTTATAATGTTACTCTTGTGCATGTGCAATTGGAACTTTCTGACCGCGCATGCACAATCGGCATTTGGCGATCGCTCCTGCGCATACGTGACTGACAAGCTCCGATCGCGCATGCGTTGTTGGCAAGTGCCGATTGCTCATGTGCACAAGCAGCTGGCAAGTGTGGATCGTGCATGCACGGTCGGCAAGCGGATTGGTCACTCTAGAGAGCGGGCCTCCAGGCTATAGCTACGCACCTGTATATATATAGTGGTGTGAAAAAGAAAGTACACCCTCTTAGAATTCTATGGTTTTACAAGAATCAAGGTGTTGCAATGGCGCAGTCAAAGTCCAGACCTCACCCCGATTGAAATGCTGTGGCTGGGCCTTAAGAGAGCTGTGCATAAACAAATGCCCACAAACTTCAATGAACTGAAGCAACGTTGTAAAGAAGAGTGGGCCAAAATTCCTCCACAACGATGTGAGAGACTGATAAAGTCATACAGAAAACGATTACTTCAAGTTTTTGCTGCTAAAGGTGGTTCTACAAGCTATTGAATCATAAGGTATTCTTAGTTATTCACACATGACTTCTCCATTTTGGCTTTATTTTTGTTAAATAAATCATGACACGGTGTAATATGTCATGTGTTGTTGTTCATCTGAGGTTGTATTTACCTAATTTTAAGACCTGCTAAGAAACAGATGATTGTTATTATGTCCTGATATGTAAAACCATAGAATTGAAAGAGAGTGTACTTTCTTTTTCACACAACTGTATATATATTTTTAAAAGTGCTGCTTCAATTGCCTCTTTTTCAATGGTACATACAAAGATTCTGTGCTTTTATTTAGCTTCAATCTTTTTTAAACCCATTTTGCTAAAGGTTCTTCATTATTTATGTCTGGTTTAAAGGTGCACAGAGTAAACAACCCATTTCATCATTTTGAATTCATCAGCTCCTCTGCTTGAGTTGGCACTGAAAGGTGGGGACAGTTTGCAAACCAGACAACATGTTTGTTGTATGGGGGGTTTCAAAATTGGTTGTTAAACAAAAATATTAGAGCTGTGGCTCAGTGGAATAACTGCTGAGCATTGTTACTTAGGAAATTACTTTAAGAAAGTGGCTGAAACTAAACCCATTTTTTGTAAATATATTACATGATGGACATACTTCTTTTTTTCAACCTCATCTACTATGTAACATGTATAGACATGTATAGACTGTATAGATTGCAGAATGAAAGCGGATAAAGTATTGTGCCACATACTCAATCACTACTAATGTAATATGTAAATGTTGTATCTTTATAGGACATCCAAAGATCCATTAAATAAACATGACTTCACAAGTCATTGTAGGAGGCATTCTCGAACCCAAATTCTTAATTAGATTAAATTCCTATCTTGACCCACTTACAGAATCCTGTACGTAATTTGCATTAACTGCATAACTGTGATACTTCTGACCCCATCTGTTCTCTGCCTCCTAAATTATTGCCATGCATAAAGTAACACTAGTGCTACTAAAACCGATGCAAGAAGAAACGTTAACATAAAAAATTATGTTAAACATACATATTATCGAAAAACAATAGTGTATGAGCAAAATCTGCAAACCAGAATATCATACAAAAGGAAACTAAGGGGATTAATTAAAATAAAGTTATGGTAATGTAATGATGTAGATTGCCTTACCTGGTTTTGAACTCCAAAAACCTGCTTCAAATGCACATGGGAAAAGAAGAGTCTTGACAAGACTCATAAAAACACAGTGATCTTACTGATGCATCCATACATGTTTTGATTTCTGAATGCAAACTCTTTATTAGCTCGCTGAGTTCCAGATCCGCAAAAGGGTGCTAAAGCTTAGCACCCTTTTGCAGATCTGGGCCTGACTGCTCTATTGCATAAATAAAGCATTTCAAAGAGAGTGCATTTCGAAAGGTGATCTGGGATATTTTGGTAGCAAGCAGAGGTTTTATCTTTCACTGTCAGTCTATCCAAACTCTCACAAATGATTAATTAGATCAAAGGTCTGCATGCATTTACACAGCAGATGGCTAACTTCCCATTATTTAAAATGTAACCTATAAAAAAAACAGAGAAGATAGCACTTTAACACTGATGTTGCCAGTAGAACCTGCAGTACACAGCAAACCAGATCATTCAGCAAAACAGGCAGGACCACTGATGGGGGGAGGGCGGGGGAGACCCGGGAAAAATGTCCCGGACACGGTGGCTGCAAGTTGCCAGGCTGGCCGGTGTTAGAGGTTGGGCTCAGGCTCTCTGGCCGTCCCAACTTCTTTGCCCGGCTTCTGGTCTTCTTGTTGTCACCTGGCCCCCGCCCTCCACAGCTGCGGGCCTCCCTCACTAACACTGTACTGTGCCGAGCCCCTGACACCGGGCCTCTAACTGACGTCGGCGTGAGCCGGAAGCTAAGCTGGGCCCAGCTTTTGACGTGCACCGGCATGAGAGAGAGGCCATGACGTACCGGCATCAGAGGCTCAGCGTGGGACAGTGTCAGTGAGTGAGGCCCATAGCTGGAGAGAGCCAGGGACCAGTGGCAATGAGAGGATGGTGGGGGATGGTTCGTATGTATTTGAGGGGTGGTTTAAAAAAAAAAATATTTGGAGGAGGGGGTTTAATGTAGTTGGGGGTGGTTTAAAGTATTTGAGGTGTGTTTTTTGTATGTATTTGGGAGGGTTGTCTGTATTTGGGGGGATTGTATGTATTTGGGGGTTGTATGCACTTGGAGGGTGTTTTTTTGTATGTAATTTGTGGGTGGGGGGCATATGTGCGATGAGGGATTGGGATTGAGTGGGGTAGTTGATGGAGAGAGGAGGTGAGGGGAATAGCAAGTGAGGAAGAGAGAGGGTAAGAGTGAGATGTGGGGGAGAGAAATACATGAGAAGAGGGGGGAAATAGAGGAGGGGGCTCGCAAGTTGTGAAATTGGCTCACAAGGCCACCAACACGGAGTGGAGGGTGGGAGGGCCCGGTTGTAACTCTAGTCCTGGGCCCCGGGAAGTCTGTCGTCAGCCCTGAAAACTGGTCACCACCTAGAATGAACGTGACTAGGATATGTTTAAAGCAACAATCATCACTGAAACCTACGGTATGAGTTTAACTCATAGGGGCTTATTCTAGTAGCTTCGAAATGTTACTTAACACATCTAAAGTACACTCTACAAGCAATTTAGCATGTTTTGCTATTCTGTAAGCCTCTATCGCATGCCCAAACCGCCTGTAAACATCTTTTCTTGATGAGTTGTCACTCTTGCACTGACAATCAGATCTGTTGGGCAAAAAAAGGATGAAACTGCTATTCTTGTAGCTCCGCAATGAAAATCGGGGCTGAAACACTCGCTTTTTTTTACACCACCTAAAGGGTGGCAAGATAGGAATTGCAATTTCCCACTAGAACCTCAAATAGGGCGGCGACTGCAGCACCTTATAGTATCTCCACATGTATATGTCCCCTCAAATATCCCTCCAAATAAAATAGGGAGAGATGCTTAAAAATTAACATACCTGAGGTACCCTGGGAGTTCTGCTAATGTCTATACAAAATATATTAAATGAATCACACATCCTAAAATATATCCTTAATACCAATCAGTTTAAAGACCCTTGTCATGAAGGGGGTACCAGTGTCAGAGCCAACAGGATTAGAACCCACAACACTGCTATTCAGGGTAGCAGCTCTGCACTGAAGGCAGCCTGGGAGAGGAGGATCTGCAGGGCTCTGCAGCGCCATCTGATGGCGGAATACATAGTGCAAAAATCCTTAGCGAGATATATAAACACACACAAAAGTCCTTTGGGGCAGTCTTACTTTTGTCGAGGACACACTCTAACACGGTCTTTACGGGTAATATACAGGACATGTAGCAAAATATTAGGGTCCTCAGGCTTCTGTCTGCTTTATTCGTTCCTCTGAGTGGGACTGCAACATAACAAAATACTGTAGATGCTGTAAGTAAGGCAAAAACCAAAACCATAAAAGTAAAACCTACTCCACTTTAGGGAGGCTAGCTACCCAGCCATGGCCCAACTGACCAACTTGGTAGCTAAGCTAACTTCTAGTTTTAAACATCACACAATACTGTATAACGTACAAAATATAAAGTTCTTATTGTAAGGTGATGGGAAATCTGAGTATGGAACACAGATTCCTCCAACCAGCATCCTTCCTGGTTGGGGAAAGTCTCTCTTCTGACAGCTTGCTGACTGTCTTTTAAACCCCGTGCAATCAGGAGTTCAGCCTGAATTAGGTGCACCCGCAGATTGCCACTCCAGAGGAGTTAACCTCTTGCACACTGGAAAGGCTGCCAAATGAAACCTCCTGCTATGATACAGAGTACATGACTGTCACTATATATACAGTATATATATAATACTGTCACGATATAAGATTATATATATATGAGTCATAATACTATATATATAGATATATATATATATATATCTATATAATATGATACTATAATAATGTATATATATATTATATTAATATCTATATCTATAGTGCCTATATCAAGCACGCCGAAAAATATGTTCAGATTTGCACCATGTTAGGGATTTTAATGTTTGATGCTGTGTCAAATATAACAATCTTGTGAACCATATTTCATACATTTGACACAGATCAGTTCACCAGAGAGATTTATTCAATTTCTGTCCAAACTGATGTAGATACACTAGTTAGCACACCTCATTGTAATATGTGTATTATGTGGGTTCTTCTTAACTCGTCCCATGCCTCATAGGTTAAAACCCTCTCTTAATTCATAAGCTGTGTTATCAGATTGTGATGGTGTTTTGGTTAATTTAATTAAGATTTTGACAGTGGTTACACTTAGGGTTGCCAAGCGTCCGGTATTGAACCGGACAGCCCGGTATTTGGTTACTATCTGGTTATGAGAGATGAATACCGCGCATGTTGTGCGCGGTCATTTACCGTCTCTGTGTAAAACATGTACGAGTGCGCGGCATTACCTCTCTGTACAGTGACCGTGCGCGGGCATTGCACCTTCTCTGTACATGTCGGTGCTCGGCATTACTCTCTCGTACATTTACGTGCGCAGACGCATTACCTCTCTGACATGTAACGTGTGCGGTATTACACTCTCTGTACATGTACGTGCGCGGCATTACCTCTCTGTACTGTACGTGCGGGCAGCTTACCTCTCTGTACGTGTACTGTGCGGTATTACCCGCGTTTTCTGTACATGTACGGTGCTCGCGGCATTACCTCTCATTTACATGTAAGTGTGGCGTTATTACCTCTCCTTTAATGTATGCGGATAACTCTCTGTACATGTAGTGTGTGCTTACTTATTTGTACGTCTCATGTCTGTATGTGTATGCGGTATTTATCTCTCTGTACATGTTTGATGGCGCGGTATTATCTCTCTCTGTACATGTGCGTGCGCAGTATTACCTCTCTGTACATGTATGTGCGCGGTATTATCTCTCTGTACATGTGCGTGCGCAGTATTACCTCTCTGTACATGTATGCGGTATTACCTCTCTGTACATGTATGTGTGCGGTATTACCTCTCTGTACATGTATGTGCCCGGTATTATGTCTCCGGACTTAGTAACCAATCGGGATTTCCCCTGAGAAGGAATAGAGCATGGCTACTGCTGCTAGGAGGCTGGGCAGCTTCCTCCATCCTGATTGGATGCTGCTGTGTAATGCAGCCCATCAGGAGGAGGTGGCAGGGCCTAGGTGGGGGCCAAGAGCGGGGGAGAAAGCAGTAAGCAGAGAGAGGTTGAGGCTGGGTCCTGTTTCTTGCTGTTCCTGTCTGTGTCGCCTGCCTGTCTTTCTCCGTCCTGCCCTGTCTGTGGCCTGTGTCCTGTGTGTGTCTCCTGCCTGTCTGTGTCTGTGGCCTGCCTGTGTCCTGTGTGTGTCTCCTGCCTGTCTGTGTCTGTGGCCTGCCTGTGTCCTGTGTGTGTCTCCTGCCTGTGTGTGTCTCCTGCCTGTCTGTGTCTGTGGCCTGCCTGTGTCCTGTGTGTGTCTCCTGCCTGTCTGTGTCTGTGGCCTGCCTGTAGATCACTGTGTGGTTAATGCCCTGTCTGTGTCTTGTGGATGCTGCATGGTCTGTGTGGGTTATAATGCTGTCTGGTATTGTGGGACGTGCATGTGATCCTGTTGTGTGTTCTCCTGCCGGTCTGTGTTTGGGTGGCCTGCCTGGTGTCTCTGTGACATATTATTTGTGTTTGTTTGTTACTGGTGTGTTATGGTGGTATTTGGACTGTGTGGTGGCGTGTGGGTGTTGTTGTTTTCTCTGGCTTCCTGTGGGGGGGGTGATCTGCACACCAGGGAAGATGTGGGGGTGAGAGGGGATGAAGGGGGGGGGGGGGGGTGTGCGGCGGCTGCCGGGGGAGGGGTGGAGAGGCTCCGGGGATTGAGGCGCATGGTGCCAGGACGGGGTGATGAGCGGATGCTGGGGAGGGTGAGCGGGATTGACGGGGTTTTTTTTTGGGCGGTGTGTCGAGCGGTGACCGGCGGAGAGGGTGGGAGTGGTGACGGGAGGGGGCCGGTTGGCAGAAGGGTTGAGGCCAGGGGGGTTCGAGGCTGGACAGGACGGGGGCGCTGAGTCGCAGGGCGGGGGGGTTAGCGATGCTGAAGGGCTGGGGGCTGCGCGGCTGCCGGGCGTGCTCGGTGCCTGAGAACGATGCAGGGCGGGGGCATCTCCGCGGCTGACCGAGGGGGAGTGTTGAGAGGGGGAGGTTTTTGAAGGGAGGGGATGGTGAGGGAGAGGATTAGAGAGGTGGGGGTGAGAGGAGGGGGTGAACGGATGGGGGGGGGTTGAGGAGAGGATGACGGGAGTGGGGTGAGCGGTATGAAGGTGAGAGAGGATGACAAGAGGCGAGGGTTGAAGAGAGAAGCAGGAGGGGGGATGATAGGATGAGGAAGAGGGGGGTTAGGCGGGATTTGAAGGAGCTGGGGGAGTGAGGCGGATGCAGAGGTAGGAGGGGGGTCAGAGAGGATGAGGTGTACGCGGGTCGAGGGGATGAAGGGGGGGCGTGGCGTGTGCGCGGTTTGCCCGAGGGTCGGTCCGCTCGCGAGGATGCAGGTTCGTGGGCGGGTGCTGCGCAGGCTGCGAGTCGGGGGGTGAGAGGGGATAGGGAAGGGGGTTGAGGCGCTGAGGGAGGGGGGTCAGAGAGGTTGATTGAGGGGGTGGTGAGTGGGAGGATGAAGGGAAGGGGGTCGTAGGGGTGGGGAGGGGGCTGAGAGCGGGTGAATGGGAGGGGGGTCCGAGAGGATTGAGGGAGGGGGATGAGACGGGATGAAGGGAGGGGGATGAGAGAGTGAGGCTGTGAGGGGGGTGGTGAGAGGTTGAAGGGAGGGGTGAGGGTGAAAGGAGGGGTGGTCCGCGAGGATAGCAGGGTAGGGGGAGGGGGTGGTGCGAGGGTGTAAGGGAAGGTGGTGAGGGATGAAGGGAGGGGGGTGAGAGGATGAAGGGAGGGGGGTCAGAGAGGATGAAGGGAGGGGGATGAGAGAGGATGAAGGGAGGGGGTGAGAGAGGATGAGGGGAAGGGGTTGAGAGGATGAGGGGGGTGGGAGGGTGAGAGGATAAGGTGAGTGAGAGAGGATGAGGAGGGGTGCAGTATTGCTCGCCATGTACAGAATGATGGCAGGTAATTATTTATAAATGGTCTGACCATTACGTCATTCACTAAATTTCAATCCAAGCATGCACCAATTTTCATCAATTTGCACTATTTCAAATTCTATTTCCTAAAAAAAAACCTCGGAAGGGCGCTCTTTCCCAAGTCCCCTCCCCAGATTTTTTTACGAAACAGAATATAAATTGGTGCAAATTGGTGAATGCTTGGAGTGAAATTTAGAAAAAAATTACGTAACAGTCAGGTCATTTATAAATAACATTCTTCCGCACCAACGATTCTCGCTCGCGTCGCACCTTTCACCATTGTGTCCAGTATTTTTGGACAAGCCACCTGGCAACCCTATTTACACTATAAAGTACCGTTTAAGTAAAGTTTGTAGGAAAAACAGTGTAAAACTGGGCCTCATAAAACTCTGTGTTTCTGTTAGGATATTTAAAAAAAAAAATTGATATCATTTATATACCTTAATTAAAATGTTCAGTTTTATTCAATATATGCGTAATGCCCAAATTTCAGAGTGAGATGGGAATTTTGAATTGCTGTTATATTAAATATGTCAAGTGTGTCAGATTTTTTTAACCTGAGAATCATTGCCATTTACAACATTTAATTCAGTTTGTTGGTGGAACTGATGCATACAGTAAAGGTGCTTCTACCTCCTATCTGCTGCAACATGTGGGAATAATTAACAGGGATTGTTCAGCAGTGTTAGTGTTACTAAGCACCTTCCAATAGGCAGTTCCAGTAAAACCCACAGTATTACTCTCCTTCTAACACAGGGCACACCATAAATAGACCCTCAACCGGTTACAGGTGCAGTCCCTCCGGGGACTAAAATGAACAAATGACAGTGACATGTTTAAGTGGAATCAGACACAAAGAAGTACTCATAAATCCTGTTTTAAAGTGACACATGCCCCACATGACGAAGACACAAAATGTGTTGAAAAGACGAGGAAGTTACGCAATTGCACGGGTCTGGATCGACTGAGTGCCACGGGTAGGCTTTGTGAGCTAAACATGCATATTTTCTTTATGCTGTGGATTTGTGAGGGTATGAATGTTTTTTTACTGTTATAAAAACACAAATACCCAGCAAGCTCCCAGAAACCCCCCCAAATTACCACAGAATATATATATATATGTGTATAATTGTCAAAAGGAGTGCTACTGGGCGTGACTAATTGTATAAAACAAGAAACAAAGAAGTCCAGAGCAACATCCAATGTGACAAAAATAAAAATAGAACAAGGGAGGGGTTAAACAAGGTGTAGTTTATTGAAGTACAGTTTATTGTTAGTACTTATAAACTTCACAGTTGCTACAATGAGCAGGATTGAAAATGCCACTCAATGCATATCTTGCCACGTGTATGTGCACTTGGAGCAACTGTTCCAAGGAGCATACCGCTGTGAGAAGTGTGAGCAGGTGGTCTCTTTAGAGTCAGAGATTGCTGATCTGAAGAGAAAACTTGCAATATTGAGGGACATTGACAATCCTGAATGGGGTTTAGTGCTCACTGAGCAGGCCCTTGCTTTGACTTGTGGTGCAGATGGTGGTGCTGTTGGTGAGGAGCAGGTAGGTAGCTGGGTAACAGTTAGAAGGGGAAGCTGGGGCATTAGGAAGAGGCAGGCCAGTGCTGAGCTGACCCATCCCAATAGATTTTCCATGTTGAGTGAAGATATTGGGAGTGTCAGGGCAGAAATGGCAAGGCTGGGGGAGACTGATTCCTCTAGCAGCCAGGGGAATAGTTCCTCCAGCACAGAGGGGACACAGGATGCTCAGAGAAAGATTGTGGTGGTAGGGGACTCCATTATTTGGAAGGTAGATAGGGCAATCTGTTGCCGTGACCACATGAACCGAACAGTTTGTTGCCTCCTGGGTGCCCGGGTTCAGCACATTGTGTATAGGGTAGACAGATTGTTGGGAGGGGCTGGGATTGACCCGGCAGTGTAAGTGCATGTTGGCATCAATGACAAAGTTAGAGAAAGATGAAGGGTCCTAAAAAATGATTTCAAGGATCTAGGCCAAAAGCTTAAGGCAATGACCTCCAAGGTAGTATTTTCTGAAATACTACCAGTGCCATGCGCTACCGCAGGGAGACAGTCAGAGATCAGGGAGGTTAATGCATGGCTAAGAAAGTGGTTTAGGAAGGAGGGTTTTGGGTTTTTAGAGCATTGGAACTCTTTTTCTGAGAGGTGCCATCTTTATTCTAGGGACGGACTGCACCTCAATGAAGAGGGATCTTCTGTGCTAGGGGAAATAATGTTAAAAAGGTTGGAGGAGATTTTAAACTAGGATGGAGGGGGGAGGGGAATGAAACAGATAACGAACTAAATAGAATAGATGAGGAAACAAGGGGTTATGGAGGTAGAATGGGGGCAAGTGCGAGTTTGACAAGCAGCGAGACACTCATAGTAAATACAGATAATACTAGATAACTTCTGAAGACTAAACCAAGTTGGCGCAGAAAGGAAGGAGAAGATAAGATAATAGTACAGGCTGAAAAAAAACTTCAATGCATGCTTGCTGATGCAAGAAGCCTGACAGATAAAATGGGGGAGCTTGAATTAATAGCTACAAGGGAGCAGTATGATTTCATAGACATTACTGAAACATGGTGGGATAAAACTCATGATGGGGCAGTTCATTTAGAGGGTTATTCCCTTTTTCAGAAGGATCGAGCAAATAGAAGAGGAGGTGGAGTATGCTTATATGTTAAATTGGATCTAAAACCTATTATTAGGGATGATGTTTATGAAGGGAATGATGAAAATGTAGAGACCTTGTGGATAGAAATTAGCAGTGGAGGAAAAAGTATAAAGAAAATGTTTGTAGGGATATGCTATAAACCACCAAATATCTGTGAGATTGAGGAAGCTAAAATACTTTTGCAAATGGAGAAGGCATCAAAACTGGGTCATGTTTGCGTAATGGGTGATTTTAGTTATCCAGACATAGACTGGGGCAATGAGATTAGCATTACAGCAAAAGGAAACAGGTTTTTGGGGGTGCTTAATGACAATTATATGACCCAAATTATTGAGGAACCAACCAGGAGAGGGGCAATAGTGGATTTGGTCATATTAAAACAATGTAGAAGTAATAACAAATATTCAATCCTGGAACATTTGGGTAACAGTGATCATAACATGGTCTCATTTTAAATAAATGATCAAAAAAAAACATTACTTGGGTTCAACAAAGACTAAACTTTAGAAAGGCAGCTTTTAATAAATTGAGGTCTAATCTACACATAATACAATGGGATGATGTTTTTGCAGGGAAAAATGTAGAAGATAAATGGGCAGTCTAAAACATTGTTAGAAAAGCACACTCATGAGTGTATACCGTTGGGTAATAAGTATAACAGAAATAAGTCAAAACCAATGTGGCTAAATAAACAGGTAGGGGAGGAAATGGAAAAGAAGAGGCAGGCGTTTAGATTCGTTAAGTCAGAAGGGACAGAGGCATCGTATCAGAATTATAAGGAATGCAACAAAAATGGCAAAAAAGCAATCATATTAGCAATAATGGATAATGAAAAAAGGATTGCAATAGAAAGTAAGAACAACCCTAAAAAGTTCTTTAAGTACCTTAATAACAAAAAAAATGAGAAAAGAAAATATAGGACCCTTTCAGTGTGAGATGGGCAGGCAGATTATTGGAGATAAGGGAAAAGCAGGGGTATTAAACACATTATTTGCCTCTGTGTTTACCAGGGAAGAATCAATTTCAATTGTAGTACCGCAGGAGGAAGCCACAACCTCCATATTAATGAACAATTGGTTAACTGAAGAAGAAGTTCATATGCAGCTTGAAAAAATGAAAGTAAATAAGGCACCTGGCCCGACGGTGTACTGTACATCCAAGAGTTCTCAAGGAGTTAAGTTCAGTAATAGTCAAAGCATTACATTTTATATTCAAGGACTCTAATTCAACAGTCTCAGTACCACAAGATTGGCATAAAGCAGATGTGGTGCCTATATTTAAAAAGGGAGCTAGATGGGTGCCTATATTTAAAAAGGGAGTTTGGATGCTGTTGACACACTACCTGAAGAAGGCTGGTTCTTTACATCATCTTAATGGAGAATTTATTTTAAAATCCATAGAGTTCATCCTCACACATAATTATTTTTTGTTTCTTTCCCAGTTCTATGTGCAGGTTTGCGGGACTGCTATGGGAACTAGTTTTTCCCCCAGTTACGAAAACCTGTACATGGGATTTTGGGAACAGGAATGTATTTGGTCCCATAATCCTTTTGCCACACAAATAATAGTGTGGTGTAGATTTATAGATGATATTATATGCATCTGGGACGGTGACGAGGAATCATTAGAGCCTTTTTATGAATATCTTAACCAAAACACTTTTAACCTTAAAAAATCTTTGTTACAAATGCTTTAGTTATAAACTATTTGGATCTTCATCTTGAGATTATGCCAGGTGGTGTCATAACTACCAAGACTTTCTTTAAGGAAGTGGAAACCAATAAATTTATATTAGCATCCAGTAACCACAAGAGGTCATGGGTGGACAATATACCATTGGGTCAATTCATGCACCTCAAAATAAATTGTGGACTGGATGCTGATTTCAAGATTCAGGCTGATCATTTGTATGAGGACTTTGCAAATAGGGGCTATAATAGAGATTTGCTTTCCAAAGCCTTGACTATGGCCGAGGGGATGGATAGACAATCACTATTGGTGAGTAAAGAACAAAAAGTAACTGATACTAATGATAAGACCATTAAAATACCTTTCATAACTAACTTTAACTCAGGAAGCAGAGAGATTCAGATAATTATTACTAAGCACTGGACTATACTAACCAATGACCTGATCCTAGGTTCCCACCTTGGCACTAAACCAAATTTTATCTACAGGAAAGATAAAAACCTAAAAAATAATTTGGCGCCTAGTGATATAGGACCAAGTGTGATTAAAGTAGTTGAACCAATGTGGTTGGCTTCTAATCCTGTGGCCAATTTTGGTTGTGGCAAATACCGGGCTTGTAGTCATCTACCTAGTGACAGAAAATGTGTCACCTACCTAGTGACAGAAAATGTGTCACATCAATGGTCACTAAAAATAAATATCCTATCGATGACTGCATTTCCTGTAAGACTTCTTATGTTGTCTACATGTTGGAATATCCATGCGGATTCCAATATGTAGGCCGTACAAAGCGTTTTTTAAAAACTAGAATATTGGAACACGCAAGGAATATTAGATTGGGCATAGCAAGTATAGTGTTCCCCGTCACTTTAAATTACATCATCAAAGTGACTTTAGTGTAATGAAATATAAAGGTATTCAAGTAGTGCACCCCATCAGAAGAGGGGGTGACAGGTTAAAGGCTCTGTAAGGATTCGGGGAACATTTCCCTTGTGGCGTGTTCCCTCCTTACCTCATGCTGCACAGCATCCCGCTGCAAGTAATCCAAGAGCATGTTCTCCGCTGCGAGCTTCCTCCTTGCCTCCTGTTGTACAGCCTTCCGCGCACCTTACAGAGCGCGCGCGCCCACGCAGGGCTTTCACAGTTCCCACGGAGCTTGGTTCCGCCCCTCCGCTTGTGCCGCGCTGCCCTCACATGTGACGCGCGTGCACCGCTACCCAGCTGTGCATCAACTCTAATATCGCCCTCACCTGTCTCCTGCTTCTCACAGCCTATCCCTGCCTCCGCAGAGGCCGCTTCTCCGCTCCACCCCCTTCTCTCATTGGACTCCGGCCTCCATATATGCTCAGCTCTGTCACTTCCTCTTTGGCTGAGCATAGTTATTGGTAGCCTTGTGTTCCCACGTCTCTGTTTCTGCCTTGTTCCTTCTGCTTTATTTTACGTATTGCTGCTTGCCTCCCTGTGTACCGACCCGGCTAGACTTTGGACCCTGCTCTGTATTATTGACCCCGGCTTGCCTCAGACCATCCAACCTTCTCCATTCCTGACCACGGCAAACAGACTATCTACTGCTCTCCAGGCTCCAACCCTTGACCACGGCACTACGGACTCTGACTATCCTCCTGGCACCTACCCACGACCTTGGCAAGTATCACGACTAACCCACTCTCTCCAACACAGACCCGGCGATCTTGACTATCCACCCTCCAGGCGTGCCTCCGCTGCTGTGGGTGCGCAGCTCTATACTTTCCCACCTTAGTACCGGGATCTCGCCTTGTTCGTGGTGAGCGCAAGCGTTACAGGCTCTTTCCAAACAAGAAACTTTTGGGATATATCAGCTTAAAACATTGGCCCTTAGGGGCCTAAATGAAGAACTTGATGTATGGTCCCTTTATTAAGTCAATTAAGTTTTTCCATATCTTTTCATTAAGAAGGCATTTTTATTTCAAATATGTATTTATTTTTTAGTTTTTGTGGTATGTCCCTTGCTTTAAATGACCTGTTCTTTTTAAAGTCATTTAATACCGTATTTCCTCGATTGTAAGACGCACCATAGATTTGGCCCTTACAATCGAGGAAAATAACTTTTTCACTTACCATGTTTCAGGAAAGGTCCCATGTCAGCGGAGGATGAAGCGGGGGCCGACAGCAGGAGAGGTCCCACGTCTGCAGATGGTTGAAGATGGACAGCGGGCAAGAGTGCGGCGGGAGTGTAGCGATGGGAGTGCGGCGGCGGCAGGACAGGTCCCAAGTCTGCTGGTGAATGAAGATAAGAAGACAGCATGCATGTGTGGCAGGGGCTGAGATCATAATAGCAGGAGAGCTGAGCAGGAGCAGAGCGGCATAGGGGAATGGCTTGGGAGGTGCACACTGTAATCGGAAGTCAGACACCGGTCAACTTCCGGTGTTACAGTGTGCACCTCCCAAAGCCGTTCCCCTATGCAGTTCTGCTCCTGCTCAGCTCTCCTGCTATTATGATCTCCTGCAACCGCATGCCTGCCCGCTGTCTTCTTATCTTCAATCCCCTGCAGACGTGGGACCTCTCCTGCCACCGCCCGCTTTATCCTCCGCTGACATGGGACCTCTCCTGAAACATAAGTGAAAAAAGAGGGGGTTAGTACTGCAGACACTTTTTTCTTTTCTTTAATACATCGATTCTTAGAATCGAGGAAATAGGGTATTTTTAATGTACAAGCTTTCTCCACTTTAATATCAACCATAATGGTGTCTCATTGATTAAACATTATATATACAGCTCAACCCCGTTATAGCGCGATCCGTTTACAGCACACTGCACACTGGCAGGCACACAGACACAGCACACTGCACACTGACACAGGCAGGCACACAGACACTGCACACAGACAGGCACACAGACAGGCACACAGACACAGGCAAGCACACAGCACACACCCCGCTCCCCACCTACCTCTGGTAATTGCTTATGCTGCTGGGGGGATCGTGTGGGGCTGCTGCTGGGGAGATCGTGTGCTGCTGCTGGGGGGAGTGCGGGGACTGCTGGGGGAAGTGCGGTGACTGCTGGGGGATCGCTGGCGCTGCTGGGGGAAGTACGGTGGCTGCTGGGGGATCGCTGGGGCTGCTGGAGGAAGTACGGTGGCTGATGGGGGATTGTGTAGGGCTGCCGGCGCCTCACTCCACCTCCTCCCTCCTCCTCCCGATCGGGCGTACGGCGGCCATTTTTTAAAATTAGCGCGACCCCGGTTATAGCGCGGTCGGATCGGGTGGCCCCCGAGGACCGCGTTATAACGGGGTTGAGCTGTATACGGTTTTATGTATACTGTTTTTTAATATTTTTTTCTCATTTCAGTGTCCTATGCATAAGATTTTTTTTATATAATATATATGTTTAATAGTACTTATGATCTTGGCATCACTTGTGTTAACTACGTGGCTTATGTTGTGATAGGTTGATTGGATTTTTTTATCCACCAATTGTTGTTCATTATGGGGTATATATGCCATTGTATTCATTATGAACAAACATCCCTGACGAAGTAGAGTTATCTACGAAGCGCGTAGGATTGTACTATTACCGGACACTCTCCTATGGTATCTGCACCGTGATATTGACTTTATTTGAGGCTATCCATGGGACTTTGAAAGTTTGCCGCGTTCCGGAGTGACGTCAACATCTCGCTCTACCAATCCGGTAGCACGGAGTTCCTCTGCTTCTTGGCGGGCACCAGGGGGAGCTGCGGTGCAGGAGAGTTGTTCCAGTGTTACTTCTGTGTGCTCTGGGAGTTACTTTGTTACGGACACTTCTTTATTATTGACTGGATACCCACGGCTACAGCGTGAGAGACTACTGACCGGACCGGAGGCTGTATATGCAGAGGGTTCCCTACAAGTCGGGTCATCTGTATCCTGAAGTGGTAACATGTACCCAGAACATGCCCTGCTTGTTTAACTTAACTTCTTGTACGTGCATTTAATACCTTTGAATTGTCACATTATATGGATTTTATTACCCTATGAGAGTCGTGCGCTTTGTTCTCTCTCTCTCTCTCTCTCTCTCTCTCTCTCTCTCTCTCTCTCTCT
>WSYH01001456.1:23702-89204 GCA_036426205.1 Ascaphus truei | reverse complement strand
TACTTAGATTTTGCAAAGGCTTTTGATACGGTTCCACACAAGAGGTTGGTGTACAAAATAAAGCAAATTGAACGCAGTAAAAATATATGCACCTGGATTGAAAACTGGTTAAAGGACAGGCAACAGAGGATTGTCATACAGTAAATGGAACTTTTTCAGGTTGGGCTAAGGTCGTGAGTGGAGTACCCCAGGGATCGGTACTGGGACCCCTGCTTTTTAACTTGTTTATTAATGACCTTGAGGTTGGGATCGAGAGCAAAGTCTCCATCCTTGCTGATGATACTAAATTGTGTAAGGTAGTAGAATCAGAGCAGGATGTAATTTCTCTCCAGAAGGACTTGGAGAGACTGGAAACATGGTCAGGTAAATGGCAGATGAGGTTTAATACAGATAAATGTAAGGTTATGCATTTGGGAAGCAAGAATAAACAGGCGACTTACAAATTAAATGGGGATAAATTGGGGGAATCCTTGATGGAGAAGGATTTAGGAGTGCTTGTAGACTGCAGGGTTAGCAATAGTGCCCAAAGTCATGCAGTAGCTGCAAAGGCAAACAAGATCTTATCTTGCATTAAACGGGCAATGGATGGAAGGGAAGTAAACATAATTATGCCCCTTTACAAAGCATTAGTAAGACCACACCTTGAATATGGAGTACAATTTTGGGCACCACTCCTAAGAAAAGACATTATGGACTAGAGAGAGTGCAGAGAAGAGCCACCAAATGAATAAAGGGAATGGACAATCTAACTTATGAGGAGAGGCTAGCTAAATTAGATTTATTTACAATAGAAAAGAGCCGTCTAAGTGGGGATATGATAACTATATACAAATATATTCGGGACAGGACAGGGAGCTTTCAAAAGAAATATTCATCTCAAGGGCAGTACAAAAGACTCGGAGGCATCCCTTAAGGTTGGAGGAAAGGAGATTTCACCAGCAATAAAGGAAAGGGTTCTTTACAGTAAGGGCAGTTAAAATGTGGAATTCATTACCCATGGAGACTGTGATGGCAGATACAATAGATTTGTTAAAAAAAAGGTTGGACATCTTTTTAGAAAGGAAAGGTATACAGGGATATACCAACTAAGTAAACATGGGAAGGATGTTGATTCAGGGATTAATCCGATTGCCAATTCTTGGAGTCAGGAAGGAATTTATTTTTCCCCTTATGAGATATCATTGGATGATATGACACTGGGTTTTGTTTGTTTGCCTTCCTCTGGATCAATAAGGAAGTATAGATATAGGATAAAGTATTTGTTGCCTAAATGTAGCATTGGTTGAACTTGATGGACATATGTCTTTTTTGAACCTCATCTACTATGTAATTATGTAATTATGTAACTATGTAACTACGTAATGTTCCCATAGCTTTTGTGTGGTGCTTTGTGACAGGCCCCAAATGTCTATAACAATAAGTATTACATGGTGGTTTGCCTTTTGTGTTTTATACTGCAGATGCGCAGTAATGAGACAGGAGAAGAGCACTTACTATATGGAGAGCACTTATTTAGGTTAAATTGAGTGGCTGCATGCAAAGAACCTTAACTGGGGTAGACTACACTTTGATTTGGCATGCCGGCTACTGCCCTTAAGCAGAAAATCATTGCTCTTAATGTAATTGACAAAATGTGGTGCTGTAGTTCAAAAGGGCTGATAGTGTTCAATTGTCATGTTGATAGTAATTATTCTTCCTGCACACCTTGATCTTCCGGTCGCACACAAGTCTCAGGTTAGGCTCTGTTTTCTCTTTCAATGTGATCTTACCTCTATCACTCTGAGTAATCCCCTCATACATTAGCCTAATGAACATGCCAATATCACAAATAACCATTACTAAAGGTCTGGTCTTATTTTTCAGACCATATTTAGAGCTGGTAAATTAGTGTTTTAGACAAGTTATTGTCGCTTTTATATATCTAATGTAGTTAGTGTCACAGGAGACCAGGTTATTTACACTTTTTTACTGGGATCATTCATTGAGCAAAACAAGGTAATGAAATAAAGTGTAATTTATTCGGCATAAATTCGCTTACCCACAATGATACACAAATACAGACAAAAAGACACACTTACTTTGGGACTGGGGTCGAAAACTAGACTTTCCTAGGTGCAGGGAACTCTATAGAAGAGTTTTACCCTGACCGGGACTTAGCCTGGAATCTCCTGGAACCCAAATCGGCATAAGATTCCATACACAACCGGTACGTTTTCTTCTGAGAACTTGGTCCCTCCTGACTGCAAGTCAGCCCAAATCTCCTGGAACTGAAATCGGCATTAAATCCCAGCCGTGTACGCTACGATCATTTCTGAGAACTTGGGCGCAAAAGTCGGGACTTAGACTCTGGCGGGCAAGTTTCTCAGGCTCAAAATCAAAGCCGGTTGCTCTGCTATTCGCACAGAAGTAACTTTGAAAAGCCCGTCCACGCTCTTACTACTGGGGGCCGAGAATCTGATTGGCTCATTGATTCTTATAGTATTTTCAGTTTAGTTCACAAAACTGAACAGCCAATCATCGCGTGGGAACTTTCCCAAGCAACCAATCAAAGCAAAGCCGGATATAAAACAAAAGCCGGGTCAGCGGGAAACCGAAATAGCCAAGAGACATGCGCCAGCCTACCACCTCTTTCCCAGCCTATCTCAATGCCACCTGCTGGGCAGGCTCCACCAGGTCTGGCAGGGCAAGAGGCATCCCGGAGGACTGCTATTGATCTCCGGACCTTGTACTCCGCCTTTCCCCGCTAACCAAATGCTATTCACACCTCTGGGCATCCTCTGGTTGCTTTGAACGCTGATGTCCAGCAGACTTACCGGCGCCTATGGGTTAGCTCGGGCAGCCTGTTTGGACATCGGTTCCGAATGTAAAAAGCACATTACATTATATTAAAGTATATTTTAATACACTTCTGAGTCTCTGGTTACAGGAGACAGAAGAGGAAAAATCTTGTAGGTTTATTTCTATCTGCCTTATTCCCCACACACTTTCCCTAGGACTCAGTTTCGACTCTCAGAGTCCCCCCTCAACCATATATATGGTTGGGGCTCCCACAAACCCTATACTGGTTGTGGGTCACCTTGGCAAAAGCTGGGGTACCCCCCTTAACCTAGGGAATCCCTCAGCTATAGCATTACATGTTTTATCCATGTACATCATTCTCCTTTCTGGGCTGTGCTGAAGCAGGGTGCCCTAGTGGTGAGTCGCGCTTTCGTTTTCAAGGGGAGGTATTGCTGGGACCATGTGCTACATATATCCGAGAATCAGGCATGAATCCCGGGTACATTTTATAGGGGAACCGACAACTCCGGACCCCAACCTCCTAGGCATATTCTGTCCAACGGTTCCTCCACACAAAAAAACCCCTTGAAACTCATACCCTAGTAATCCCTGCTTGCTCGCATGCCCAGAAAGACGGAAAACACAAAAAATACTTTTATTACCGACAGTATATTGGAATGGTACACTGATACCGGGCCCAAGAGCTAACTCTCTTGGATCCTTATACACGGATCAGGGGTAACCAAAACTGACTTAACCTTTATTTGAGAGCCTGGTTACCCCCTACCGTCACAGTTAGTACTCACACTTTTACTTTCTTGTTATTAACACTGACTCACACTAAGAAATAGGCATTATTTTTTAGACTGGTTGGTAAGCAACAGTGTAAAAAGTTAGTTTAAACTTTGAAAAAATCCCTATCAACCCACTGAGCCGGTAGCTGCAGAGCAAAGTTGTAACTTGGTATCCTATGAGTTTTAACTTGTATTGATGTCATCTGGAATGAGTTGGTTGCATCATACGAGATTGTTTAACAGCTCCATATCACCTTAGAGACTCATCAGCTCCTTATGAGCCGTTCAATAATAGGTGTTAGAATCCCCACAGAGCGAGAGAGTGAGCCAGAAAGAAATGAGAATATAAGGACAGGGAGGCAGACATGTAGAAATAAGAGTACAAGTGCTCGCAATCCACATTCATCTATTGCCCACTGTTTCAGTTTCCTGTCTGCCAACAATCTGCCTTCAAATTTCTGCTTGTTTTCTGTGGTTACTTTTTGCCTTTCTATTATGAATAAAATCTTTTCATGCCGATTCTAGTAATGTACAAAGCTCTATGCTTTCAGGACATATGAATTGCCAATATGAAGTGAGGCCAAATGCCCCATAAAGCATTGTACCGTGTCTCTGGGCAGAGTAGAGAGTGGTCATCTATGATGCTACACCATCCAGGTTTCCAGCAACAGAATGTGTGAATAGAATCAGAACATAAGAGTATGGATTTTTGCACACATTATGGATTTGCCCTCCGTAAATATGTCTAATTCTCCTTTAAGGCCACCATTGCTCTTTCACAAGGCTTCCATTCAACATAGATTTGGCTGCCATCAGCTTTAACAATTACAGTACATTCCCATCAACAATTACATTTGCCAATTACAACTTACGCACTTATTTCCAAGTCCTTTTTATCCTTTAACAAAATATCCACATTTGCTCTAAAGTCAACTATCGTCACACCACACACAATCCTTTTTTATTTCAAATCTAAAAAATTTAGAAGCTGTAGAGTGCTGTTCATTCACAGCTGACAACTGAATAAAGCATAAAGCATATCACTTCACATTTCAATTTAACGTTGCATGTTTTTTTGTCTGAACGAGATATGCTTCTGATAATAATAGAACATCATTTGTTTCTTCACTTTACTAAAATGTTTGAATTATTATGCTAGAAAACATTGCCTTGTACTCTGCAGATTTTGACCTGAATAAAACGTTTTACTTCCTATACTTGATGCACGATGACGGACCCTGAGAGGTTTGAAAGCTTGTAACATATCAACTACGAGTTAGTCCAATGAAAGGCATCATAGCACCTACTCCCTCTCCGTCATTACTACATGGAAGAAAGGACTAACATGGCTACCCGCCCTTCTCTGCTTGTCAGATTCGACATATTTATGTAAATGTAAAGCATTACATGTGTGAAACACAACCGAAAAAAGAAGCACTCACAGTAACAGCAGGTACGGTATCTTGCCACGGGTGCACATTGCTGCAATTCAGGAGATGATTGACGTTGATACTTCTTTTGCTATGTAATACATTTTTCCAGTGGAGTCGCATTCGATCTTTTTCATCTTAAGTATTATATGTGGACATATAACTACCTGTGTTTACTTGTAAGATCTCTGTTAATTATGAATATATTTTAAAAGTCATAAACACAAATTCTATGTACAGTGCTTTGTTCACTGTCAGTGCTATATGAGTATAGCCATGGCTGGTCCTGGCTATCTTTCTGCCTCCCTGTCCCGTAAGCCCTAGCAGATACAGGCTATCCTGTGGGTTTACCCCCTCATGATGCCTCTCTGAGTGAGGGAGGGGGTGGGGGAGGGGGGGGGGGGGAAAGCAGCGCTACACGAGAAAAAATATGATTATTATATAGTAGATCTAGCAAGGGAGTTTTATGACTATGTAACAAGATCCCAGGGGGTACACCTGAACCTACAAACTTTATTCTTTATTAAGAAATCTAATTATATAAAATGTTGTATTTGTTGCTGATCAATAGAGAGACGGAATAAAAAATAACAAGTTTGAAAACTGCTTAACGTTGAGGTAATATTTTCAATAATCATTATAAATGTTAGAATACGCATTTATCACTGAAGCGTCATCCCATTGACTTCTATGGGGAAATGGCAGCCATCTTAATTTTGGTCAAAAGTCTGATTTAAGAGGCTGATATCTTCACATTACAACATCATAAAAATAACAGGAAAATATCACGTTAAAAAGCTCAAGGAATGATGTTAAAATGGCTACATTAACAACAACAAAAGATGAAGAATAAAAAAGTGAAGTACTCGGGACTGCACCTTGAAACAATGTATTTGTTGTTGTTTTATTTCACACTTAACTGTACTGACATTGCTATCGCACAACCGGATTAGATAGAAAAAATGCTTTAAATAGTTCCCCTGTAAAACAAAATATCTAAATAAAACCCATTAGCTCTTCACATCTTGTTTGCTTTGCAGTTCTGAATAACATTGGGTTATATACATCCCATAGTTACAGGGCACATTGAGAATTTAATGCATAAAAAATGGCTCATGACATTAAGTGACACTTTTCATCGCAAAGAGCTGTGTACCGTACAGGGACTGGTATAAACAAACGGGGGTTTTCAGTCCAACATTTGTGCAAAATACATTTTTATTTTCTTTTTACCACACTTAGTTAAGTTATGGTGGGTAAAAAAAGTAACAAAGACCCTCCACAGCAAAGCATATAGCAAATGGAAATATTACTGTATGCTCATCTGCATGTCTTAGACAGATCTGCAACCCCGCCTTTCACCATTATCACCCAGCATACAGTGCTTCCACTGCAGCAAGGGATTCTGGGAAATGACATGCAAATGAGCACACAGTGCCACCTTTTGCTTCAAAACCATAAACATTGTTCCCTATAGGCTTAAGCTTGCTGCATGGTCACAGCTTTGAGCACAGCCAGGGTTAAGATGCATAGCCAGCATCTTTTCCTTTTGAAAAACATATTAAAGGGATTAATGCTGGGAACATAATTATTCTATTTAAAATAATATAGCTAATATTATAACCATGAAATGGCCTGTGGTGTTCATAGTATCTAGGATGGATATGAATGACAGGAACAGAGGATATCAAAAATGTTGAACATTTGTTACCAAAATGTTAAGAAATACATCAAAAAGTTGTAAAAAGGATTTTCAAAGATCCTGTTTAAAAGCTTCACCAACATGGCTACCCACCCTCCTTTGCTTATAAAAGCCTTGTGAGAAATAAAATTATAGTAATTGTTTCCCAGACAATATTTTCTAAAATCCTAAAATTACCAAGGATATTGAAAAAGCTTGTAAAATAGTTAAAGGTGCTCTAAGAATACTCAAAATCTCTAACGCTCAAAAGAAAAAGAACTTCAATTGTTACTCTAATTGTGACGCCTTCCGTCACGCGATGATGTCATGCGACGCATGGGGCCTCTTGCCTGCCCTTGCGTTACGGAATGATGTTGTGATGTCACACGGCGATGCGTGGTACCTGGAGATGCTGGCTCTTACAGAGGCCCCGCACTCTCCCCCTGTCCAATGTTAGCAGTCATAGTTTCAATTTATTTATAAAATATTTTACCAGGAAGTAATACATTGAGAGTTACCTCTCGTTTTCAAGTATGTCCTGGGCACAGAGTTAAGACAAATAATACATGGTTACAAGTACAGTTACATAAATGAACAGGGTATACATTATATACAAGACATTGCGTGCACAGTTAAAGAAAATATATATTAATATATTATTATATATATATATATATAAATGTTATGGTGGTTAATGTACTCACCACATTTAAACACTGATTATGGAAGTTGGTCCAGAAAAGATTGCGGGGCGTCTGTATGTGTGTGGCCCGGTGCAGTCACAGAACTGGCACCGCCATCAAGCCGGCCCTGATTTATTTGCTGTCTATACCTACAGATGCAATTGTCGGCGTTGGCCCAGATTCTGAGGAATTCCATGAACATGTCGGGGAAAATCCTCAGCATAGTCCATAGACACTGTAATGGCCCATTGGACTAACACAGCCAGGGTCCCTGCATTGGAATGGGACTCACGCTGTGTGAATCCTACAGGGTTGCGAGTCCCATTCAAACGCAGTGACCCCGCTGTGTTAAACTGATGGGCCATTACAGCATCTATGTACTATGCTGCAGAGTGTTTGAGAGATGCTTGTGGATTTTCCTCACACTCTGGGCCAGAACCGACAGTTGCATCTGTATGTATTTCCGACCTTATAGATTTTCGTTGTGGACTTCATTAAAGTGTAATGAAACACTGTGGGGGCTATGCACTAAGCAGTAATAACTGCTATTAAGTGAGATAAATGGTTTTTAGGACCGATACTGCCTGCTGCGTGATTCACAAAGCAGTGATAACAGTGCAGTATCGCTCTTAAAAGGCTTTTTTTTTACAAAAAAAAAAATTCTGTGAAAAAAAGTCGTGCGATCAGGCCAAAAATGGCAAACCTGCCGTTTTTTTGCCAGTCAATGCGATTCACAAAGCAGTGATAAGTGAATCGCACTGTAAAACGCAGCATTTCTTTTCACCAGCTAAAGGCTGGCGCAAAAGAGATAGAGCAATGAATAAAATCATTGTTTACGTTTTTTTCAGCACAGGATTAATACAAGAGGCCGGCAGGTGTCCCCGGGTGGTTCCCACGGGTGTCCGGGGGTCCTCGGGTAGTCCCTGTGCGTGTTCGGGGGCCCTCGGGTGGTCCTCGCAAGTGTCCACTAACTGCTGGCCTGCGGTACCAATCCTGTGCCCCAAAAAAACACAACATCCAACTCTTTTAAATAAATACACCCCCCCGCCCCAGGTACAGTATAGTAATGTACAAAATTACTATTATCCAGATATGGATAATAGTGCATTTGCCCATATAATATACAACATTAAGCAGCAAAAATAAAGAAAATAAAACTTGTACTCACCCCTGTCTGGCTGCCGTGATGAAGGCCGTCCTCATCCTCATCATCGTTCATGTCCTCCGTTGCCATAAAATAGACCTGCACAACTCCAGTCCTCGAGGGCCGCAAACAGACCAGGTTTTCAGGATATCCCTACTTCAGCACAGCTGAGTCATACTGAGCCACTAATTGAGCCAACTGTGCTGAAGTAGGGATATCCTGAAAACCTGGCCTGTTTGCGGCCCTCAAGGACTGGAGTTGTGCAGGCCTGCCATAAACAATGCAATCAAAAATACAATCTAATGTCCCCTAACCCCCTAATCACAGCTATAGTAATTAAGGGGTTAACTCACCCTCTCCCACTACACCCAGGGCGCCTAACCTCCCTCCCCAGGCAACTTCCTCCACCCATTCATTGGTACAGTGGGTACATCATGCCCATATAATATGGGCCTGATTTACCACTATAGCAATAAATGGTGAAGTAAACAAAAAACAGGCCCAAAATAAAACACATTACATAGCAAACTAAACACATAACAAATGCCAAGAAAACAATTGATTGGCACAGTGGGTACATCATGCCCACATAATATGGGCATGATTTAACACTATGCCAGTCAATGGTTAACCTAAAAATAAACAATCACAAACAATATCCAATGCATTCAAAACAATCACCAAATAAACAGCCATAAGCAAGTAAACACAGCAACAATACCATCATTCAATTAAGCAAATAACAATTAAACACCAGAATTAACAATTAAACACATTTATTGTGTATTTATTTCAAAGTATTGGTTGTTCTTTTTGGGGGGAGGAGAGGGGGCAGGATTGGTACCGCAGGGGTGAGTGCAAGTTTTATTTACTTTATTTCTGCTGCTTAATGTTGTATTTTAAATGGGCAAATGCACTATTATCCATATCTAGATAATAATAATTTTGCCCATTACTGTACATATACTGTATGTGTTATGGGGGAGGGGGGTGTATTTATATTTAGTATTGGTTGCTTTTTGAGGGGGGGACAGGATTGGTACCGAAGGCCAGCGGGGACACCCAGACACCCCCGTGGGACCACCCGAGGGCCCACACACTCGCGGGGACCTCCCAAGGGACCCCGCTGGCTTATAGTATTATTTCTGTGCTTAAATATTTTTTTAATGTATGTTAGGGGGGTTTAGGGGTTGTTGGGGGCACAGGGGGTGGTTGGGTAGTACATATTGCAATGTTTATTTGAGGCAATTGCCCCCAATAAAGCTGCTATTTTGCCTTAACCCCTTCATTGCCTTAGCGGATATCCGCTAAGGTAATGAAGCTGATTTAATGTAATTTTTTTTAATAGTGTGCGGGAGCAGGGGGTCTCCTGAGCTGAACTACTTTGATTTCTGGCTCAGGGACCCCCTGTTTCCCGAGTTACAGGCCCCGGTATGGGGCATTGGGTGCCAGTGTCGCCGCCATTTTTAAAGCGTCCGCGTCACATGACGCGGGACATTTAAATAAGGAAGGAGATACCGGCACCCCATATCTGGGCCTGTAACTCGGGAAGCATGGGGTCCCCGAGGCTGAAATAAATGCGGTTCAGCTCAGGAGACCCCCTGCTCCTGCACACTATTAATAAAAATTAAAGCAGTTTCATTACCATCCGCTACGGTAGTAAATTATTTTTATGTGTGTTACTATCCTGTAAGAGCTAAAGGTGATCGTACAGTATAAATATACATTTTAATACTAGTGTACATATGCAGGGGGTCTCCTGAGCTGAACCGCATTGGTTTCAGCCTCGGGACCCCCCTACTTCATGAGATACAGTCCCTGTTATGGGGTGCCGGTATCCCCTGTGCTTTTACGTGATCGGGGGATTTAAATCCTGCAGGGGGATATGGCACCCCATAACGGGGTCTTTATCTCATCAAACCAATGTGGTTCAGCTCATGAGACCCCCTGCACATGTCCACTATTATTAAAATCTATATTTATACTGTACGATCGCCTGTAAGAGCCGTCAATGGAGACACAGCGTCTCCATGCAGCTCTTACAGGCTGCTTTTTTTTCTATGTAGCCAGATGATCAAGAGATGATCACAAAAAGAAACCCAACAAGATTGCACTCATCCTATGATAGAAATAGTAGGATACACCGTAATGAATATATCTAGGAGGGGTAAAATCCCCAAATAATAACATTTTATTAGTAAACTCTTCTAATGTGTCTAAATATGTAAAAATACAAAAATAGATAAAATATCTCACGGTGAGATTTCTATCAGCTCTCGTGTTGTAGAATTCACAGCCCAATAGCAGGGGGGAAAAAAACCGGGTCGCACGGTCGAGCATGTTTTTGATCGTATGTACCAAAATGGGCTTCAATTCTTAGTGAATCCGCGTTTGGCTTAATTTTATAACGGATGAGTCAAAATGTCATACCCGAACGCAAAATCTCACTGCTTAGTGCATAGCCCCCTGTGCGTCTCAAGGCACTTTTCCGTATCATTTAAAAAACGTTCTCAAATGTGTTATCTTAATGGCATTTTTGTTCTGATATCATATTGAAGTCCACGAGGGCATTCAAGACGATAAACTACATCATTTGTTTTGCAATTTATAAACTGTTTGCTACTGTGTTGCTCTCCAGTAGCATTTGCTTAAAAATCAGTTACTCAAACTTAGGCACCCTGCTTAAACATATTCTCTTAGCAGCTAAATCTGCGGTTGCAAGCCACTGGAAAAAAGAGAAATCACCATCCATAAACGTAGTAAAAAATAAGAGAAACGATACAATGATTACGGAGAAACTTACAAGTTTATTAGAAGAGAAACACACAAACGTCTAAAAATCGGTGAACCATTTAAAAACCAGGAAGTAATACCAGTAACTTCCCCAGTTAGTGTGTAGACAGTGAGAAATTCTGCCTTTTTGTTGATCAATTTGCGAGATTCTCCAGAGACAATGTTTGTTTTTCCTCTCATTATGTACAGTATGTATCTTACCCACTGACTGTATCACTGTAATCGCTATATTCCCTTTTACCTTAACCCTCCCTTTCCCCCAACCATTCTTTATTCTGCCCCCGCATATACAAAATAAATAAACTTTACGTTATATCTCTAAAAAAAATGTTTTACTCAGTTTGCATATAAATAACTTGCATTTAATAATAATAATAATAATAAATAATTAATAGATACTATATCTATATTAATAGTTATATATATATAAATATCTATATATAGTATATATAATATTAATATAATATGCATAGGACTAAACTATTAATATTATTTTAATTTTGGGTAAAGTTGTTTTTAAGTATGCTAAGGAATTGGCAACTAAACAGTTAATGAACCCTGTAAAAGAGAGGATTATGCACGTTCCATATCCCTGATGAAGGAGGTACGCGCTGTTGAGCGTGGGAGGTCTGAGAGAGGCATAGGCAGCAGTGAGGATGCCAGTCAGGCCTGGAAAAGGGCTTTGACGGCTTCTCCAGGTGGCAACAGCACCAGATTCACGGAGCTTCAAATTATACCCAAAGGGACTCCACGCGTAACCCAAGGACTCCACACAGCTATACCCAAATGGGACCAACAAGCGATACCAAGAGGCTCCACAACCATGCGATCGCCAAAGGGATCTCCACAAGCGTCACCCAAAGGACTCCACACGCGATACCCAACAGGACTCCTACAACGATACTCAAAAGGACTCCCACAAATGCGATACCCAAAGGGACTCCACAAGCGATACCCAAAGGGACTCCACAAGGGATACCCAAAGGGACTCCACAAGCGATACTCAAAGGGACTCCACAAGCGATACTCAAAGGGACTCCACAAGCGATATCCAAAGGGACTCCACAAGCGATACTCAAAGGGACTCCACAAGCGATACTCAAAGGGACACCACAAGCGATTCCCAAAGGGACTCCACAAGCGATACCCAAAGGGACTCCACAAGCGATACCCAAAGGGACTCCACAAGCGATACCCAAAGGGACTCCACAAGCGATACTCAAAGGGACTCCACAAGCGATACCCAAAGGGACTCCACAAGCGATACCCAAAGGGACTCCACAAGCGATACCCAAAGGGACTCCACAAGCGATACCCAAAGGGACTCCACAAGCGATACCCAAAGGGACTCCACAAGCGATACCCAAAGGGACTCCACAAGCGATACCCAAAGGGACTCCACAAGCGATACCCAAAGGGACTCCACAAGCGATACCCAAAGGGACTCCACAAGCGATACCCAAAGGGACTCCACAAGCGTAATGGGACATTTGCTTGCGGACGTTTTGCCGCGACCAAATTACCGCTGGCATTTGGCCGCAGATGGATTCTGCACCTATCAGCTGCTGGAATAGCCTGCGGCTGCTCTAAAGGTAAGTTTTATTACTGTTTAGAGTAGGGGGGTTAATTTAAGGGTTTTAGTGATTAGGGTATGGGGTTAATTTAAGGGTTTTAGTGGTTCGGGAAGGGGGTTCGTTTTAGCGGTAGGGCTTTTTAGGGTAAGGGTTTAGGGCAGACGGTTTTAGGGTAAGGGCTTAAGGTTGGGGGTTTTAATGCTTAGGGTAGGGGGGTAATTTAAGGGGTTTTAGTGGTTAGGGGGTTCATTTAAGGGTTTTAGTGGTTAGGGTAGGGTTTTAGGGTAGGGTGTTTTAGGGTAAGGGTTTAGGGTTGAGGGTTTAAGCACTTACCTTAGTGGTGAAGTGGTCAGCGAAGGCAGGTTCTGGAGGCGGGGGGGAGTTACAGCAAAGTGCCGGTGGTCATTTGGTCATGACCAAATGTCCCAGACCGCCCCACAAGTACAGCAAGAGACCCTGAAAGGGTGATGAGCAGAGTACAATAGAACATCTTGCGAGTGTATGTGCGTATAGATACTCTCTGTATAAACAATATACTATACTATATATGGTCTCTCTTGTCTTTGTGCTTCTTTCTTTTTAGAGTACTCTATATACAGAAGGTTCTTTGTGGAATGTGACGGGATGGGGAAAACCAGGCTATCTTATAAATGTTAAACCCTCTGGTTCCCCCTGAAACCGTAGGGTCCCTGGTAGCTCCATAAGCACCATAAGCCAGGGACCAGGGATAATATATGTTGAAAATAAAGTGAACCCTGCTTTTTTCTGTTTTCATGTTCCCTTGGACCTAGAACTGTGAGATTTCTTGTGTGTCAGTTTTAGGGGGGGATATTTGGGTAGAAATAGAATTATTTTATTTGCAGGAGTTCGGGGGCCGAAGTTACCGGTAGTCCTTTAATTCTCCCCGGTGAGCAGGCATGATTTTTCGGTACGCGGGGTGAATTACACCGGGACAACCCAGTGTCCTCCACACTCCTGGATTTTGAGCCCAAATATCCCAAATCCTTGTTTTGCCTATTGACTGATCCCTAAAATATAAATGTGTTAAAAGACCTTGTCTACCGTGACATGGAGCATTTAAAATTAAGCAGCAGAATGAGATCCATATTAAACCTAAAGACTAACAACTACTGTAACTGTAACACAAAAACATAAACAGTGCACTACATAGAAATAGTCCCTCTATATGATCTTAGAAAAAAGCTGCTAATAGTTAAATTCTGATGGGCTGCTGTGGTGGATTACGTATAGGATATATAAGTAAACAAGTGAACAAGCTTCTGATAAAAACAATATAAAATGCACAATATGTCGCTGAGTGTCTGAGTAAATAGTTAAGAATAAAGTTCTAAATCAAGATTGGCCTCTGTATGCTGCTCCAATCCATTGGATCACCAATCCTCTTATCTGTATGTACCTCGAAACAAAAACAAAAGAGCGCAAAAGCAAGGCATCAACATCTTTATAGAGCACTTAAAAACGTAATAGTGAGATAGGTAACTCACACTTACAGTAAAATAATGTAATCACTTGGGGAAAATAATAGATCTCACAGACTCATTAGTTGGTCCCCTGCGTCACGTTTCCCCCGAGTGTCCGGACCTCCTGGAGCATGTTGAAAACCGGAGACAGAGCGGGCAGCACCTGGTTCCATCCCAGGGAACGTCCGCTACCTTGGCGTCGTCAAGCAACTGGTGTCCTCTTTGGTCATAGTCTCCAGGAAGTGATGTGTCAAAACAGGAAGTCACTTTCCGTACTGTGATCGAGTATGCGAAAATTGCAAAACAGGAGCACCCAGACTGTTGAAGTCTGCCGTTTAGCTATGGGTCAAAAAGCACAAATGCAAAAGAGTCCCAAAGTACAAGTTTGATCCTCCCTATGCATTTTACCCCTGGTTGTGGCTTCGTCAGGGAGTTACCTACCTCACCATTAAGTTTTTAAGTGTTCTATAAAGATTTTGATGCCTTGCTTTTGCGCTCTTTTGTTTTTGTTTCGATGTAACTTGCTATCAACTAACCAAACTATCTGCATGACAATATGAATACTAATATTTGAAATTTAATGGAATATATCTGTTTCTTTCAAACAGGGGACCTTCTCATTTTTACATTTGACCTTTTTTCTCACTTGTATTCATTTTTGATTCATTTAAGTATATTTTTGTTTCCTGTTTTTATTCATTGATATGTTCCTTGATTTTTTCATTCTTGATTTTATCCAAGCGCACTATTCTTTGTTTTGTTTTTAGTTTTTATATGGATGGTTTTCAATTCAAAATTTTCTCTAGTTTCTTCATCTACTTTCTCCCATTTCTTCTAAATGTTTTCTTATTTGTATATGTAAAGCGTGTGACATTGCACAAGTCTACAGTCTTACCTAAGCTGGCAATCGTTGGTGCTCCTGTTATAAATCTGTAAAAATTCTGATTGTGCGCCACCTTTCAGTTTCAATCAATCCTTCAGTCAGTCTAACTCAGCAGCTACAATGTAGCCTTTTATTACTAATGTAACATTATCTATTGTTGCAGTTGGCAGCTCAAACTGCTGGGAACATTGGCAACAAATTATCACAAACAGGAAAGTGTTGCAAATATCTTCACTGCTTGGTGAGGTGGGCTAAAACCTGCTATACAAATCAAAAGGATCAGGGGCGTAGCTATAGCCTGGGCCGCCCGGGTAAAGCCCAGGGGAATGCGCTCATTGGGGGCCCGCACTTTCCGCCTGTCGGCAGAGGCAGTGCCGCCTTAATGCATGGGCACACTGGGCAGTTGCCCGGGGTCCCCACGAGCATAGGGACCCCATGCTAATCTATGCACAGACCAGAATTTAACACTAAGTTTCCGATCACCCGCCTCAACGTTCAAATCTCCCGCTAACTCGGTAGAAGGAGCAAACTTACGACTTGTTGCCTAGAGTTGGCAGGGCCCAGTGCACTGCTTTGCCCGGGGGCCTATAATGCTGTTAAGACGGCTCTGGGCAGAGGCAGGCACGAGGAGATAATGGTACGGGGTGGGGAGATGATGGTACGCGGCGGGGAGATGATGGGAGTGGCGGCAGTCCCCCAGCGTTGATCAGAAGAGCAGCCGGCAGAGGAGGTACGAGTTGTACTGAGGCAAGAAGGATAGCCGGGGAGGAGCGCGCCCTGGCGGTCTGACCCGGAAGTCTTTTTTACTTCCGGTGTCTGCTGCCACAGTGCGCTCCTCACCTCGTGCTGTCCTACTTGCCTCAGTACAACTCGTACCTCCTCTGCCGGCTGCTCTTCTGATCAACGCCCCATCATCTCCCCGCCGCCGCGTACCATCATCTCCCTGCCAAAGGTAGGCATGGGAAAGAGAGCTGAGGGGGGAGAGAGCAGAATGGGTAGAGAGAGAGAGAGCTGAGGGGGAGAGAGAGCTGAGGAGGAGCGAGAGAACGGAGAGAGAGCTGAGGGGGGAGAGAGAGGGAGCTGCGGGGGATGGGGGGGGGGGGGGGGAGAGGGAGAGAGCTGAGGGGGAGACTAAAAGCTGGTGTGGGAGAGAGAGAGCTGTTGATGGTGAGGAGCAGGGGAGACATGATGAGGGAGGAGGGAGAGTGCTGGTGATGGTGTGGGGGAGGATGAGAGAGAGCGGATGAGGAGGAGGGGGAGAAATGATGAGGGGAGAGTGAACTGGTGAGGAGGAGGGGAAGAAATAATGAGGGGAGAGAGAGCTGGTGAGTAGGAGGAGGGGAAGAGAGCTGATGAGGAGGAGGGGGAGAAATGATGAGGGGGAGAGAGATGGTGATGGTGAGGAGGAGGGAAAGAAAGAGCTGGTGAGGAGGAGTGGGAGAAATAATGAGGGGGAGAGAGCGGGTGATGGTGAGGAGGAGGGGTGAGAAATGATGATGAGGAGGGATAAAAAAAATTACAGTTAGTATTAATGGGGCCGGGAAATTTTATTTGCCCGGGGGCCCACGCATTTCTAGCTACGCCACTGCAAAGGATGATTTAAAACTAATTAAGATGGCATTAAAATTTGAATAAATAAAATAAAGAAACAGTCACTATTATCTAATACTGCAGAACTGATGTTTTTTTAAACATATAAGATTTCACATGTTTTTCTTCTTTAATCGTTTCTTATGTAAAAATATTCAATGTGATCCCTACGCATAAGACTTTAGGACAGGGATGCTCAACCCCAGTCATTCTGACTGAGCCACTAATTGAGCCAGCTGTGCTGAAGTAGGGATATCATGAAAACCTGGCCTGTTGGCGGCCCTTGAGGACAGGAGTTGGGCACCCCTGCTTAAGGACATATAGGATCTTGTCTGTTGATGCTTGTTGAAGTATGAAACATTCAGTATGATTGACTGGAATAATGACGGACCTTATATGCAGATATGGGCGAAACTGTCACAATCCGATCCGCGGATTTTTCATCTGGTTTTACCAAAATTTGATCCGCACACGGAAATCCAAAGGCAGATTGGACACTAAAAAAATCCAGCTGGATACATCTGAATCCGCCATCAGATTTGTTCTGCCTGAATTTTAATGAATCATACATTGAATTTTATCTTAAATCCGAGAGAGACCTATTTTAATAGAATCTCAAGTTCTATATATCCTCTCAAACCTCCCTCCAAATAATAGCGCTCAAAAAGGAGCACACCTTAGATACGAGATATGCAAAGAATATGTAAATGACTCACATCACACAATAGCTTAAAGGATTTCTATAATAACCACATTGACAAGTCTAAGGTAAATTGTGAGGAATGGGGAACTAATGTCAGGCCCAACAAGATTAGAACCCACAACCTCTGCTATTCTGGGCAGCAGCTCTAGCAGTGTGAGCTACACCAGCTGCTGGGTAATCTCACTTTCTCCCATCTCTCCCTCCCCCCTCCTTTTATGCTTCTAATTTACCACCTGGTACACATCATCTTGCAAAGAAATACAATGTAATACATTATGCATGCTACTCCAAGGTAATAATGTACAATGAATTTTTTGGGGTTGCGCATGTACTCTCATCTACTCAATGTATTTGAACACAATTGTGTGATGCACCAAGTGATGTCCGGGATATTTTCCTGCAGTTGATCCCAAGTATACATGTAGCACCAAATAAGAAGGCAGCGGCTACTCAAAAATATCTTTCTCAAAAGGTTTCTTTATTGGCTACATAATCTTTCTTTCTTGAATGATCATGTAACCAATAAAGAAACCCTTTGAGCAAAATATTTTAAGTGCCAGTTGCCTATCTCCTTTTTTTGTTAGCACAAAGTAATAAAATCTGTAAAGCATACTCATGCAAACCAAGACCAACCAAACCTACCCCATCTCATAACAAAAGATTAACCATTGCCATGCTGTATACACTTTTCTCCTCCAATGTCTTGTAGAATCCCACAAAAGGTCGATCACATTCTATTATCCAGAAAAAAAATGATCCTTCTGTGTTGTCTCCACTTAAAATGACTTATCTGGTTTCGATCAATTCTATTTTTTTTTTTAAATTCCAATCTCAAATTGTTACCGAGAGCAGATCAGATGTTATTGACCATAAAATGATTGCATTGCTACAGTTACAGTATTGTTCCAGTTTATACTGTGCACATCTAACTGTGAACTTGTTCAATTATGCAAAATGATTATAACTTGAACAGGCTATAGAAGTGCTGTGTTGCTAATATTCATCATTAAATGAGAACAATACCTACCCCTGTTTGCTACATTTTCAATATAATTCAGAATGTAAAAATACATTTATTTTGTAATGTCTGTCATCCAGCTACACTGTTGAATGTGCCCTACATGTCCAACTGGTGCCTCCAGGTGCTGTACTCCCAGTACCTCAGCAGGAAGCAAAACAGAATGTAATATATTTCCTATCACATATAAAATCCTGTTGAAATGACAGATGGGCAGTTGCAATCAAACGAATAGCCACTAGAAATGGGTAATGTGACTTCTTGCCAGCTTTGTTACAACCAAAGAGTAAAATCCACCTTCCATTACACATTATATTAACCTTTCCTTGTTTTCAAGGTAATGACTGCAATAATCTGCCTCGGTTTTGGGTAGCACAGATCAGACAGCCCTTCCTTTGTTCTAAGGTGATGTTGTTAACACTGTATAGAATCTTAATTCCAACCCATCTTCCTATGTCCCATGCAAAATATGCAACTACAAAGAATCACATTCATTGTATTCAATAATTACGACTGCCAGCATCATTGCTGTGTTCGATATTAACTATTCCTGCTCAAAGTCTGCTTATGCTTATTTTTGTCCTTGTTTCTTTTCCACTACGAAATGGCTTAATAACTAAAAATACAAAACATTTGGTCAAACGTGAAATCCTATGGAAAAAAAAAAAGACACACCTACACCCATAACTCGAGTATGGTCTGTTTTGTTTCCATGTTTCTGCTGATCTGTTTAATCACCTGCCTTCCCTAGGCACTTCATTTACAGATCATCGGTGCAGTAATACAGTGCCTGCAATGGAAGTGCTAGGGAAGCACATTTTGTTCACAGCAGAGGCAATGTGGCACTACCAACCCTCTTTCTGATATACATATAGGAGTATTTAAAATAGGAGAACATTGCTTTCTTTTACCTGGGGCTATGGCTGGATAATGGTGCACTGCTGCGTCTGCTCCTCCTCTCCCTGTGTTTTCCCCATCAGCAGATAACAGTATCTGAGAAGTGAAGCTTTGTTACTACTACCCAACAGGCTGGGCTGCTCATGGAAGTCACTATAGCAACAGGCCGCCTGAAGACTCACTCATTCTGCAGCTCTGGTTGGTACAGTAGCTTTGCCCCCTCCTGAGTTCATTCAAGAATTCCCACTGAGTATGGAGGAGAGGATGCAGGAGGAGCTGGCATCTTGGATACAACACAAGGTTTTCAGCTCTGCTCACTACAGCTGCTGTGCAGGGATGTTACTCATGCTGCTGCTTGAAATACAGTAGGTCTCGTGATGGGCATGTGATTCTGCCCAATAAATGTACTTTGCAGTTTACATTAGGTAGGTGACATTTCAGCAGTGGTGGGTGGTGGTAGTGGGAGATGGGGAAAGAGAGTACCCACTATTTTTTGTTACAAACTCATGCTTCACTTCCTTTTTTCTTTTTTTTTGTTGTTGAAGAAAAAGGGATTTATATTAAACATTATCTATATGTTATTTTTTTTAAATAGCACAAGTCTTTAGAAAAAGTTGTTTATCTATAATTATATTATAATTTGTTAGCTCCAAATGTACAATACAGTATAATTAATACGTGTTAAGAGATAACAATAAATTATAATGTATCTGTTATCTGTTAAAATTGATATTTTTGTGAAAATACAAATAAAGAGATTAAAATAAAAAAAAAAATGTGATGTTAAAAGAGCTCTGCACTCCATATGCAACGGAATTGGACTTTCATTACAATGAGGCAGGTATTTGAAATCTATAATATTCCATTTTAGAACAGATTGAAAGTTATGTGGTTTTTGTTGTTGTTTTTTTAAAAAATTTTATAGCATTTTTCATCTCTGCTCAGAATCTTATCAAGTATGATACTACAATACCTTGTAAACCCCCCTGGCACTGAAAGTGCTAAAATAATGTTGACCAATGCAATTAAACTACTTACATGAATTAGCATCGGGCTATCCAGTGACAAGGGAGCAATTATGAAGGGAATTTGGGGAATATACTGTATTCAGGGCCGCCAACAGAAATCATGGGGCCCAGGAGAAATGAAAGGAGCAACCCCCCTCCCCCCAAACCCATAGTACACCTACCACGAAAAAATATTTTTTAGCGCGCAACTTTTACTTAACTGTTTTCCTCTTATTATAACATGAAAAAAAACATTACAATGCAATCTGTTAATTTTTTATATTTTCAACAAAAGACAGGTGACTGCCTGCCTGGGTGGGTGACTGACTGCCTGGGTGGGTTACTGACTGCCTGACTGACTGCCTTGACTGACTGTCTGGATGGGTGACTGACTGCCTGGGTGGGTGACTGACTGCCTGGGTGGGTGACTGACTGCCTGGGTGGGTGGGTGACTGACTGCCCCTTGACTGACTGCCTGGGTGGGTGACTGACTGGGTGACTGACTGCCTGGGTGGGTGACTGACTGCGTGGGTGGGTGACTGACTGACTGCCTGGGTGGGTGGGTGACTGACTGCCTGGTTGGGTGACTGACTGCCTGGGTGGGTGACTGACAGCCTGGGTGGGTGACTACCTGCCTGGGTGGGTGACTAACTGACTGCCTGGGTGGGTGACTGAGTGGGTGGGTGACTGGATGGGTGACTGAGTGACTGGGTGGGTGGGTGGGTGACTGGGTGGGTGACTGGGTGGATGAGTGACTGAGTGGGTGACTCAGTTGGTGGGTGACTGACTGATTGGGTGGGTGACTGACTGCCTGGGTGGGTGACTGACTGCCTTGACTGAATAACTGGGTGGGTGACTGAGTGACTGGGTGGGTGGGTGACTGGGTGGTTAGGTGGATGACTGGATGGGCGTGTGTGACTTGAGTACTTCTGCGGGTCGCTGAACTGAGTGACTTGTTGTGTTGTGTGGTGGGTGACTGAAATCTCTGGTTGGTGGATATGACTGAGTGGGTGGGGTGGGTGTACTCGGGTGGTGGGTGGTTACGGTATGATGACTGATGTGCGGTGGGCTGACTTGAGTGACTGGGTGGGGTGACTGAGTTGACTGGGTGTGGTTGGGGTGGGTGGGTGGATGACTGAGTGGGTGGGTGGGTGACTGAGTGGGTGGGTGGGTGACTGACTGACAGGGTGACTGACTGACTGGGTGACTTACTGACTGGGTGACTAACTGACTGTCTGGGTGGGTAACTGACTGCGTGGGTGGGTAACTGATTGCATATGACTGACTGACTGACTGACTGACTGGGTGGGTGACTGACTGCTTGACTGTCTGGGTGGGTGGGTGACTGACTGACTGCCTGAGTGGGTGACTGACTGACTGGGTGGGTGACTGACTGCCTGGGTGGGTGATTGGCTGACCACCTGGGTGGGTGAGTGACTGAGTGACTGGGTGGGTGACTGAGTGACTGGGTGGGTGGGTGACTGGGTGGGTGACTGGATGGGTGGGTGACTGAGTGACTGGGTGTGTGGGTAGGTGACTGAGTAACTGGGTTGGTGACTGAGTTGGTGGGTGACTGAGTGACTGGGTGACTGGGTGGGCGGGTGACTGGATGACTGGGGTGACTGAGTGACTGAGTGGGTGACTGAGTTTGTGGGTGACTGAGTGACTGGGTGGGTGATTGGGTGGGTGAAGCAGGCAGGCATCTACGAAACATACTTTTTATGAACTTGGTTGAGCAACCTTTTTCTCTTTTCAGTCTAGAAGTTTATGTTGTCTTAGATTCTTCTGGGACGGCAGCGGGCTGAAGAAACTGCATGTTGTAAAAAAGAAAAGGTGCAATATGATGATTCCGAATGTAAAAGTTTGTTTATACATTTTATAATGTATTTCAGTTCAGTAATATTATTTCTTAAATGTTCTAATGAAAAATGTTTATACCTCTTTGTAAACTTAAAGCCGTTTGGTTTTGTGCTGATAAGTGATAAGATGTTTATTTTTATTAATCATAATTGTTTGTTGAAAGTTTTTTTGGGGGGAGGGGGTGAGGAGGGAGATAATTAACATTGATGGATTTAGTCTTCCCCCAGTTAAAAAATCTAATTTCCAGCAAAAAAACCACACACACACACACACACACACACCAGGATTTTGAGAGAGAGTGGAAAATGATTCTCAATGATTGCTCCTCCAAATTAATATCCCTGATTGTTAAAGCCAAGTCTAAGGAGAAACTGGACTTGGAAAAAGAGATTAAGGTATCACAAAAACATCTAGCCAAGTTCTCCAAAATGGAGGGGTTCAGAGCATTGGACATTAATTTGGCCAAGTCAGTTAAAGACTTTGAAAAGGACATTTTGGAAAAGAAACAACAAAAGTTTGAACGAGATAAGCTTGATTACGAGCGCAACCAAGTGTACTTATGGGAAAGGTCTACACCCAATAGAAGGTCCAGCCGCACGACACACCCCACTCACTCTACACCAGAGGACAAGATTAATAACCCTTGGGCAAAAAAATCTATCCTAAAATCTAAAGCAGACTCTGATACCTCAGATACAGAATATCTGGGTCACACAGTCTCCTTCTTTAATGCACATGAAGAGGAGAATATACACTCTGAGGCAGAAGCACCTAAGGAACAACGCCCTTTCTGGGAACGTAAACAAAGGGATAGATCTTCAGAATACAAATCGCGTCCATCCACCTCATCTGAACCTACAAACCAAACAACGGCTTCAAAAAACTCAAAAGAACAAGACGGGGCAAGAAAACCAAAAGCTCAACACAAGGGAGCACCCTCCAAAAGAAAGAAGAATTTTTAGGAGAAGAAAGTGCAGTTATCAATATTTCTAATGTAACGTTAACAAAAGATGAACTATCATTACTCAATAAGGGCATGGGTTTTGTACCAGATACCAATTTTGACCTTTTTCAAACAATGGTTGATTTAAACAAATTTATCAGAAAATGCACACTGAAAAAGTTCTTTAGTAATAAGAATACCAACAATGCTGAGGATCAATTTGTTAACACTGTATCAGTTGAACCTGAATGTATTACTACTAATGTTGATACACATTTTTCAGATGTTACAATGCATGAATCCAATTATATTCAATCCAACATTTTCTCATTTAAGGAACAATGTCTTATTCATCTGTACAAGCCATTCCCTGTCACACCCGTCTTTCACCATCTCCCGAAGATTCATAAGACATTGGTCTCCCCTCCTGGGAGGCCAATTGTCGCTAGTATTGATTCTTTGGGAGATGGTGTCTCACGGTATGTGAATCACTTTCTCCAACCCATGGTACAACAGCTCCCGTCCTATATTAGAGACAGTACTCATTTAATAAACACACTAGATGATTTTAAATGGAAAAGCAATCTACTCTGGCTGACATTAGACGTTACGTCTTTATACACCGTGATATCCCACGAACAGGGTTTGACAGCTGTGGAATATTTCTTAAATAAGTCTGACTTGTCACCAGCACAAAACACCTTTATTTTGGATGCAATTCACTTTTTACTCACTCACAATTTCTTTTTGTTCAATGGGGTTCATTATCTCCAGACACGTGGAACGGCTATGGGGACAAGCTTTGCCCCCTCCTACGCCAACCTGTTCATGGGTTGGTGGGAGCGGTTCCACGTGTTTGGAGATTTGAACATTTATAGTGAACACATTTTATTTTATAAGAGGTACATCGACGATTTGCTGTTTGTTTGGGAGGGTGATGTCACCACTTTGCACAAATTTATTTCATTTCTTAACACTAACACATTTAATCTCACTTTCACTTATTCATTTCATTTACAACACATTAATTATTTGGATCTTTGCTTATATGTAGACACAACTTTAAATATTCAAACCACATTATATCGAAAACCCAACTCCAGAAATACGTTTCTGAGACCCAGCAGCTGTCATCCTCCTAACATGTTCAGGGGAATACCCAAGAGTCAATTCATCAGAGCTCGGAGAAATTGCTCGAGTGAGTTTGACTATAAGAATCAGGTGAATGACCTATATTCAAGGTTTCTCAAAAGGGGTTACAAAAAAGCGGAGTTGGACAGATCATTGAGGGAGGTATCTACCTTAGACAGAAGTCTACTGCTGAGGAAAGAACAAAGACCAAATAGGGATAATATTAGTCCCTCATTTATCACCCCGTATAGCAAACAAGCACCAATAATTAAAAATATTCTAAAAAAACACTGGAATGTGCTGACCCTAGATCCAGTATTAAAACCATACATCATTTCGGGTCCCAATGTTGTGTACAAACGGGCCAAAACATTGTCCAATAGCCTCTCCCCAAGTCTCTTTGAATTCAGTGATGGTAAAAAAGAAGTTCTTAATCCACCTCTTGGTACATACTCTTGCACGCATTGCAAAGTATGTCCAAAAATGAAAAACGGCAAACAATTTTGCTCATTTAACTCTGGTTTAAACTATAAAATTAAATCTTTTTTGAATTGCAACTCCACATTTGTTATTTACCTATTGCAATGTGGATGTGGCCGACAATATGTCGGGAGAACAACTAGATGTTTAAAAATCAGAATTCTAGAGCATTTACGTCTTATACGAATAGGTGATCAGAATCACCCGGTATCTAAGCACTTTTGTAATTGTCCACAAGGCAACATTAACTCCTTCTCATTTCAAGGAATTGAACAAATACCTGTCCCTCCAAGAGGTGGAGACAGGACAAAAAATCTAGATAGACGTGAATCCTATTGGATTTTTACCCTTAGAACTAGAATACCCCTAGGTACTGTATAAACACAGAATGGGATTTAAGTCATTTTTTATGATTAGTAATGATCATTTTTGTTTAGTTTCAATGAATTCATGTACAAACATTATAACGAATATATCATACACAATCAACTTCAACTCACCTTTTTATTATAAAGGTTAGTCATCAATTATAATATTATCAATATATAATTTTTTATAGATTTTTTATAGATTCTTTTTCCATAGTAATGTTTCTATAATTCTTTTTCTATAACTCTTATTGTTTGATTATGTTTAGTTATAAGTTGTTGATATTCTTAGGCAACATCATGGAATCCCAATCTGTGTTCATGTCCCAATTAAAATACAGAGATTAACAAATTATGTATCACAGGTCTCCTCTCCTAGATGAACTATAAGTATTAAATGTACATTGTACTTTATGCCTTACTATTCCTATAACTTTTTTGATTATCATGTGATATTATCGCATACACATCTACTCTTTAAGCTTCCATGAACTAGCAAGGTTTTATTCCTGTCCCAGGAACGGTTATATTATTATGACTATATCTTAAATCATTAATATTTTTCAAAGTGTATTGTTTACTCTATGTAGATATATTAGATCTTTATAGTTGCAAATGGTATACCAAGACTGGGAGTCTGCGATTTAATTATCCAGTGAGTCTCTTGTTTACATTCTGTTTAAAGGAATCGTAATGCCAAGCCAATTTTTGGTGTTTTTATTATTGTTTGTCCATAAATTATGTCATACTATTAAAGTTATGTGTTGTTAAAAAACTGTTTAGATCACGTGACACACCCCAGCCAATGGAGATGGACGTTGCGTCAGCGTGATTGGCCTACGTGCCGCACGCTGATGACGTCATCCCTATGACGCGACGGAGGTCACGTGGGAGATATGAGGAGGGGAGGGGGAGATAGGAGGAGGGGAGGGGGAGATAGGAGGAGGGGAGGAGTTATGAGGAGGGGAGTTATGAGGCAGTGAGGGGGAGATATGAGATAAGAAGGAGATATGAGGAGTGGAAGGGTGGTATGAGGAGGGATGGGGGAGATATTAGGAGATATGAGGTGGGGAGGGGGATATATGAGGTGAGGACGGGGAGATATGAGGTGAGGGGGAGATATGAGGAGAGGAGGCGGAGATATGAAGAGAGGAGGGGGAGGTATGAGGAGGGGAGGGGCTGTGTGTAGGTAAGTGGCTGTGTGTTTGTCACTGTGTGTGTGTTTGTCACTGTGTGTGCAGGTATATTGGGGAGGGAGGTTGAGTGTGGGGGGGGGGGAGAAAAATACATGGGGGTGGGGGTGTAAGAGAGAGGGGGGAAGGAAAGGGTGACTGGGGAGTGTGAGGTGGGGTGAGAGTGAGGAGGTGTGTGAGAAGGGGGGTTCTCGCAAGGCCACTAAAATGTGGGTAGGGGGCTCCGGTGGAAACGTTGGTCCTGGGCCCCGGGAAATCTGTCTGCGGCCCTGCATGGCAGTGATGTCACTGACTGCCACGAGGAGAGCAAGAGACCCTATTTTGCAAAGTGTAATATACATACAAGGTCAGGAATGTCAAATTTTTAAAATATCTTAATTTTAATTAATGCCTACATTTTTTATTTAATTTTAATTTATGTCAATTATTTATTTAATTTTAATTTGTTCATTATTTTAATTTTAATTACACATACAGACATACACACATACACAGTGAGGAAGCAGAGAGACCGAGAAAGTGAGGGAAGGGGGTGAGACGAGAATTTGTGTTATGTTAAGAATCGAAAATAAATACATTTTTGAAGTAGTAATCATCCCCTCCGAACTGGGCATTCTTGGCCAATAATGCCCTGGCTGTAAGAGTTGAAGGGCCCAAGCAAAGCCCCCACCTCTATACACACAAACACACACTTCAGCACCCACCTCTATACACACAAACACACATTGCAGCCCCTACTTCTATACACACAAACACACACTGCAGCCCCCACCTATACACACACTGCAGCCACGACCTCTATACACATAAACACACACTACAGCCCCCACCTCTATACACACAAACGCACACTGCTGCCCCCACCTCTATACACATACGCGCACACTGCTGCCCCATCTCTATACACACAATCACACACTGCTGCCCCCACCTCTATACACACAATCACACACTGCTGCCCCCCTTCTATACACACAATAGCACTCTGCAGGGCCCACCTCTGTATAAACATGTCCAACTGTACGGTTTGGCACTGACAACTTCGGAGCTACGAGAATAGGCCGTCAGACTACAAATCTCTTGTCCTGTTATTTTTGGTAAGATTATGTATAATACAATACATTCTAAGAATCTTCAAAGAGAAATACTAATATATAACATCAGAAATATAGTCATGTTGAAAGAAAGAAGTATGTACTGTATATACAGTATATGATCACAGGTATTAGCAAACAGGGAGGGCTGGCAATCCTACTAACCCTATAAACAAGACGTGTCAATGTGCATCAAATATAAAAGAATCCAAAAAATATTCAACAATCGTTTATCACATGTCCAGGTCGAAATTAAGACACAGAATGAGCATGTCTGGGTATAGTGTTTACTAACTACATAGTCTAAGGCTCCAATTATACTGATGCACTGCAATGCGTGCGCGCGCATCTGCGACGTCGCAGAGTGACGTGCACAAGCACATTCTTCTGCGTGCGCGACTGCAGGCTGAAATCTGTTTTTTGATTGGATGGCTGCGTGACATGACGCGGCCGTCGCAATCAGAAAACAAATTTGGAAAACGCTTCAACTGTCGCTTGCGTTGCAGCAGCAAGCGGTGCGACAGTCGCGGTTGGTATAAGTGTGTAACAGTGTTTCTGGACCCACCCAATCTCACATTGACCCCTCCGGTCTAACTGGTCCCCGTTACATGGATGTGTGTTGTGGTGCACCTGCTGGCTACAGGACTCCTGAGTCTCCCGCTTGATGGTAGTGGTGGTATCAGCATGACAGGCGCTGAGGTAGTGTGCTTAGAGTCCTACCTACATCCGATGCAGCGCCTCCACCTCATCAGGATCTCTGCGTCCGCAGGGGGATGTGACTGATGAGGACCTCCTCCATGGTGCCTCCTTCTGTGCAAGAACTTCACTCACACACAGCAAGGGTTTGGTGAACTCGGGCATCTTTATTGTCATACCTCTAATTGTTTTATTGTCCATTTATCTTAATGGACAATTTTGCTAGCAGTGTTATACGTGTGTGTTATTTTGCTAGTGTTATACTTACACTATTGATCATTTATTGCCATTGTTATTTACTTCTACAGTATATCATTTTATGCATGGCTGGTAGTGATCATGTGCCTATATACACATTAGTGCTTCATGTGAGTGTTTATAATTTATATAGCGTTCCAGTGACGTCATACACCAGAATTAGCCCCTATAGCCTTATACTATAGGCATAGGTCAAGTGCTTTCTAGAATCCACAGTGCTTATGTTCATTGTTCCATTTTGGATATTTTTGGCACTTTGCCAACCATTGACCCCTTACGGGGAGTGAGCACTGATTGCATTCAGTTCACTTTATTCACCATATTTTCTGGTACCAATAATTTTAATTATCCTCAATAAAGCATATTTATACACTACATTCATGTTTGGTTGTTTTTTTCTGCTGTACTGCATGTTGATTAGGATGATCTCCTCCATCAGATTCCGAGTGCATTTCTAGGGCCTTATCTGTATGCACAGTGTCTTTGCGTCATACAGTGTTCTTTGTGTTCTGATTATTCTCCCTGCCCTATTGCACCAGTCTGCAATTGTGACCCTTGTGGTCACACTAGGTTGAGCGGGTGCATCTCTCCCTTGTCTCCCATCCTACCATCTAGCTGCCTCAAGGTGACTAGGACAGCTATAGCCCTGTCTCCAGACCCACTTAACTCCTCTCAGGATCCTAGGGATGTCCCTGCGAGCTGACAAATCCATCAGGCCCCTGACTACCCCATGGCTCCGTCCCATACACAGCACTGACTGGCAGCATACACTCTCCTGTTTCCTAGTGTGCCTAGCAAAAGCCTGTCCTGTTGATACAGATCTCAGCAGCTCGCCTCCAAATGTAACGGTGTTTCTGGACCCACCCAATCTCACATTGACCCCTCCGGTCTAACTGGTCCCCGTTACATGGATGTGTATTGTGGTGCACCTGCTGGCTACAGGACTCCTGAGTCTCCCGCTTGATGGTAGTGGGGATATCAGCATGACAGGCGCTGAGGTAGTGTGCTTAGAGTCCTACCTACATCCGATGCAGCGCCTCCACCTCATCAGGATCTCTGCGTCCGCAGGGGGATGTGACTGATGAGGACCTCCTCCATGGTGCCTCCTTCTGTGCAAGAACTTCACTCACACACAGCAAGGGTTTGGTGAACTCGGGCATCTTTATTGTCATCATAGGCAGACTGCCCCTCACAGCGGTCGTGCTCAGCCGCTCATTCCTTTGCCGCACATCTCTTCAGAAGGTTCTTCCCTCCCAATGGAGTTAGATCACCTCTCCTCTCAGGGAGATCACCACCTGTGTCAGGTCCCTGATCACAGTGCAGATTTTATTGATTATATCTGACAGTCTTAACTGCTGCAGACCTCCAGAACTGGACCATCACAGATCCCTCTGAACTGAAACTCCATCCACTACAAAGCACACTTGATTAACCACTAACTTTTGGCAGTGCTGTATCTTATATAGACTTAGACAATAGCCACACCTCTTGCGTCACTAATAGTGGACACAGAGCATGTTACCTCTCCCCTTAGGTACATATGACACCTCACCAGGGTGTGAGGGCAAACCTCCATGATTGATGCTGGCAATCCTGTATTCTTAGCAGGTTTACTGCCAGCATGAGAAAGAACTGTATACCATTTTTATACATGGCTACAAGTGTTTTGAGGGGATGCATAGTATTTGTTTTGGCGCTGTGCGGCGCCGCGTTTTCCTGTATAATTACGGCTTACGATACAATACATCACAGGTAGCAGAATAGAAGGCTCCTAATAAACGAATGCAGTGATCACTTGAATCCTAAATTGCACGGTGCTTATATTATAGTATACAATTTAGGATTCAAGTTATATGTGATCAGTGCAATAGTTTATTACTATAAATACCGATATGTATAATAGGAAGAATGCTTACAGCAACCATCCAGTGCTCATGGGTAATATATAGGATCACCAGTACCTCCACTTCTGCCATTGGCAAATAAATATTTATTTTTCAATTGGAGTCCACCTTGCTACTGTATGTTTTTTTTCTTTATTCCAATATTTGTTGTCCCCATACTGTATGTTTAAGTCACATATAGACATCTATATATTATACGAATACATATTTATATCTTGTAAAAACTATATGCATATCCTATAAAAAAACTTTTTGTATAAAATATATAAATATAGAAAAAAAACATATTGTATAAAAGATACAATCACGTATAAAAATATATAAATACATATACAATAAAAAAATCATAAACTTACTTACCGTATATTATTAGCCAATCAGAGCGTGGGAACTCAATCCCAACTCTAATTGGCTGAAGCAAAGCCTCTGTCACATGGTCTACTAGAGCCAATCAGAGTTGGGCTACCGTATCATGGGAGGATGGCCATGTTTCTTTTCATGACGTCATGTTAAAGGCAAATGAAGCACAGCCATTCTGATTGGCTGGCGTCATTGACTTTAAATGATGTCATCATTTTTCCCCCCGGCCAAATCACATGGTTTTCACGGCCCAATCAGGGCCGTGGGAACCATTTGAGCAAAATGTGACGTCATATGCCTATAAAAGCCTATGTCGTCTCATTTTGAAGGCAGACGCCGAGGAGGAAGGACCTCCTTCAGATGAAGAAAGGCCAGGGCGTGGCCGAAGAAGAGAAGAAGAACCCAGAAGATGGCGGAAGAGGAAAGAAGAAAGAAGAATACAGATGAAGATGGAAAACAAATAGAAGACCCCTGGATTGTTATGGTTTATTATTTTATGGTTTATTATTTTATGGGTTCCTGTGCGTGGATTGGTTCGGGAGTAAGCGGATCGACGGGAGTCGGTGAGTGGGTCAACTCAGGGATACCTTGTGGAAAAGCTACAAAGTAACTGGCACTACCAAGGATCTCAATCACTACAGATGCATGCGGAACATGTGCACAAGGCAAACAAGGCATGCAAAAGCACAATATTACTCTGACAATCTCCACCAAAATACAACAAACCCAGCTAACTTCTGGAAGGTTATCAACAATATATTCCAGCCTCCTAACCATCAACAACCAAGTAATATCACTAAGGGGGATATTACTCGGACAGACCCCACTGACATTGCAAATGCATTCAATGATTACTTTGTGGGGTGCGCCACTAACTTATTAGCAAAACGCAGCCCAAACCACAAACCTGAATCTCATCCTGGGAGTACCCCTATAGTCCCACCCCCTCCCAACACTGCCCACAATTTTCAATTTGGCCCAGTATCTGAAGAGGAGATTATACAAGCGCTCCTCAAACTAAAACTAAGCAGCCAATGTGGACCTCACTTACTACAATCTAGGTTCCTACGACTTGGTGCCCCAGCCATTGCCAAACCAATTGCGTCCATAGTCAACTCTATCCTGTCTGCAGGACATATCCCTAATACCTGGAAAACTGCCAGAGTTGTCCCAATCTTCAAAAGTGGGGACAAAAACACTGTCTCAAACTACAGGCCAATCTCACTTCTCCCAATTCTATCCAAAGTCATGGAAAAATGTGTCCACTCCCAATTAAGCGATTTCTATACCAAGACAAATTTCCCTAGCCAATTCCAATCTGGGTTTCGTCCCAAACACTCCACCGTAACTACCCTGCTAAAAGTTTGCAATGAAATCCAGTGTGGAATGGAACGGGGACAACTCACTGGTGCAGTATTCCTAGATTTTGCAAAAGCTTTTGACACAGTTGATCATGCTATCCTGCTCAACAAACTCCAGAGCTCTGGAATAGGGAAGCTTGCTTTAAACTGGTTTCAGTCCTACCTATCAGGAAGATCCCAGCATGTGTCCATCTCAGGCTCTAACTCCAACCCCCTGGATATCACCTGTGGTGTCCCGCAAGGCTCTGTTCTGGGGCCCCTACTCTTCTCTTAATGATCTTCCCACAGCTTGTAAGGAAGCCTCAATACACATGTATGCAGACGACACAATCCTATATGCACACAGCCATAGCCTCTCTAACCTTCAACACATACTTCAGTCTGACTTTTTGAGACTCGAAAACTGGATTTCCCAAAACAAACTGTTTTTAAACACTGACAAGACTGTAACAATGGTATTCGGGACCAAGACTAAATTTTTAAAGCTTCCAGTGACTGAGCTCCTGATTAGAACCAACGCTAACACCACCCTAACCCCTGTCACTAGTTTTAAATACCTGGGCTTATGGTTTGACTCCCACTTAACATTCGGGATGCACATTGATATCCTGACAACCAAGACCTATGCCAAACTAGGGGCACTTTACAGGAACAAATCCTCCCTAAGTCTCCTGGTCAGAAAGCGTATCGCACAGCAGATGCTAATGCCAATTATTGACTATGGAGACATAGTATACGGCTCGGCACCTCAAACCCACCTTAGCAAACTTGACACCCTCTACAATTCAATTTGTCGTTTTGTTCTCCAATGCAACTACAACACACATCACTGCGATATGCTCAAAGAACTAGATTGGTCATCACTCGAGTCTAGGTGCAAAGTTCACCTTTCCTGTCTTGCCTTTAAATTCTTCATGGGCAAGCTACCCAGCTACCTGAACAAGCTCCTCACCCCTACCACATGCAGCACTTATCACCTGAGATCAGACTCCAAAAGACTGTTCATGGTCCCAAGGCTCAACAAAGTATCCGGACGTTCCTCCTTCACCTACCGTGCACCCCAAAACTGGAACAACCTACCAAAGACTCTCACATCCACCACCAGTTTAAGTTCTTTCAAATCTAAGGCTGTCTCACATTTTAATCTGGTCTTTAACTGTTTCATACGCCCATAATATATATTTTCTTTAACTGTGCATGCAATGTCTTGTATATAATGTATACCCTGTTCATTTATGTAACAGTATTTGTAACCATGTATTATTTGTTTTACTCTGTGCCCAGGACATAATTGAAAATGAGAGGTAACTCTCAATGTATTACTTCCTGGTAAAATATTTTATAAATAAATAAATAAACTAATGGTAAGTAAACCCTAAATTTTTTATTGTTTTAAATTTTACGTTTTTTTAAAAAAAAATTTATGTGATTGTCTTTATGTTTAAATATTATTTCTTGTCACTGTATGTATATATGTATGTATGTATGTCTCGATCGATATATACATACAGGGTAAGAAATGATTTGGTAGGAAATGCTTGTTTTGCTGTCTTTAAAATGTTTTTTTGCTATGCTGCTATGCATAAATGTGTGTGTAATGTAATTTTGAATTAGATAGATGTAATTTTTGGTGTTGTATGCTGTACTTTAGGTCAGGGTGAGGCTTGCTTTTGTATATTGGATTCTTTTTGGTACTTATATTTCGTCTGATGGTAACTTGTTTTGTTTAACGATTAAAATAGTTAATTGTGTAATTGTTTTGGATGGTATTTTAATTGTTTAGGGATTTGATTAAACCGCATTGATTTTAACCTCAGGGACCCCCTGCTTCTCGAGTTACAGGCCCCGGTTTGGGGCATCGGTGCCAGTGTCGCCGCCATGTTTATAGCGTCCACGTCGCGTATGGGACGCTGTAAAGATGGCGGCGACATTAGCCTCCGATGCCCCATACCGGGGCCTGTAATTCGGGAAACAGGGGGTCTCTGAGGCAGAAATGAATGCGGTTCAGCTCAGGGGACCCCCCGCTCCCGCACACTATTATTAATGTACATTAAAGTAGCTTCAATACCATAGCAGATAGCCGCTAAAGTAAGGAATTATTGTTTATTGATATGTGTGTTTTGACAGTAGTGTAGATGTGTAGTGGGTCTCCTGAGCTGAACCGCATTGGTTTCAGCCTCGGGAACCCCCTACTTCAGGAGATACAGGCCCCGTTATGGGGTGCCGGTATCCCTTGCAGAATATAAATATCCCGGTCACGTGACGCGGGAGCTTGAAAGTGCAGGGGATACCGGCACCCCATAACGGGGCCTGTATCTCCTGAAGTAGGGGGTCCCCGGACTTGAAGCCAATGCGGTTCAGGTCCGGAGACCCCCTGCTCATGTACCCTATTATTAAAATGTATTTATTTAGTGTACGATCGCCTGTAACAGCCTTGCATGGAGATGCCAAATCTCTATGCAAATGTTACAAGCGGCTTTTTTTCTATCAGCTAGCGAACGTGAAGTTTAAGAACGCTAGCAGTGGGAAAAAAGCAACTGCTGTGGCTGTTTTTTTTTCCCAACTTTACTTTTATTGGGTTTTTCCTGCATACATTGTATCACCAACAATTATCTCAGTAAACCTCTGTAACCCATATCTTTTAACAACACCTAACATGTATATGACGCCAACTGAGGGTAACATACAATCCACAAACGCGACTCACCAGACTAGACAAGACAATGAACAGACAGGGAGGAAGGCATAGGTGGGAGGGGGGAGGGGGAATAGTGGGCCGCTGCCTTTGTGTCCACCGTTTCGAACTCTTGGCTTCTTCCCTACTCATCTGGATCCTGTCTGACTTCTAATCTAACTGTCCGTCTCTATGTGGTCACGGATCCTGCGGATTCAAAGGAGAATGTGATTGGCTGATCACTAATGGCGCCCGTCACTATAATGTACCTCCCATCTTTGTCTGTATACGTCCCGTCCGTTACTAGTGGGATTTTGTTGTGTACTAGAATAGCCACTCCCCTTTTCTTGATCGTTGCTGAGGCTAGAAAGCTCAGTCTAAAATTTTTATCAAAATTTTTTGGGTAGCTATCCCTGGAAAAATGCGTCTCCTGCAGGAATAAAATCTCTGCGCCTTTACGCCTATAATCTATAAACGCCAGTTTCCTTTTTGTTGGACTGTTAAACCCCTTTACATTGTGTGATATTAACACTATTTCGTTACTCATCTGTGGTCCTGGGCGCTTCTATCCGTGCTGTTTTAAAGGTGACTTGGCTGCCTTTCGATTTGTTGGGATCCCGATGAAGCCGGCTTTTCATCTCCGCTGGCCCGGTGGTAGGTGGCTGGAAGGGGGATGGGAAAAACAGAGGGTAAGAAACAAAAGGGAACATAAACACAGAACAACACTTAACACATAACATCTGAGCTCGACGCCAGGACATGTCCCCCCTGGCCTCAAGTCCATTGCCTCTGTGCTTTTCCAGCTCGTGGCGATCTTCTGATGTCCCGTTGCCGCCCTTGGCTACCACCCCACGAGTTGACGCCCCGAGGACTTTGCCGGAAATCAGAGAGACCCCTCTCTCCAAACCCAGCCTGCGGTCCAAACGAACTGACAAGCAGGATCGCACCCCTCCTCTCCTGCCCCGCTCCTAACTACCTTGTATTCAAAACCTTCTTTTAACTTCTATGAACCTTTAGTTAACCTTTTACTAACCTCTGAACTGCTTCTACAAGCCTACTTGTCCTAAGCCCTGACTAATTCCTCGAATGTTTACTATCTCTACTAGAAGGTGCCCCTGTCCTTATTTATATTACTTCCTCAACCTCCCCTTTCTATCTTCACCTGTCTCCCTCTATGATCTCTCTGCCCCCGTCTTGCACACCTTCACTTCATCAATCCTCTACCCCTCTTTTAGTCTATTCATTATAAATTCTTATAATGTATTGTTTATTGAAGGTATAATATTAGATCTTTAGTTATAAGATTATTACCTATACGGGACGTCTGCGAGTTAATGATCTAGTGAGTCTTCTTGTTGAATTGGTTTATGGAATCGTATTACAAGCCATTTTTTGGTGTTTATTATTTTGTTTACATATTGTGTTTCCATATTAAAGTTATGTGGTGTAAGACCAACTGTTTAAGAGCACGTGGATCGTATACCAACCAATGGAGATGACGTTGCCGTCAAACGTGATGCGACGTCCGCCGCTGATGACGTAATCCCTTATGATTTTACGACGGAGGTCACGTGGCAGACCCGTGTACTGATCTGATGCACATGATCCTGAGGAGTGTGAGTCACATAGCCGCGAATGCTTGACAGCTGTCGGCGCATGACGCCGCAACCCATTGGATAGAAAGTGCCTAAGGTGGGTATAACTAGGTTGTTATTTTACTATTGCTTCACTTGATAAAGTACATGTACAAACGACGTAGGTGCGTTTATAGGTCCTTATTTTTGTTCCCTGTATGTGTTTTATGGCTTAATACATTTTTGATAATACGCGGAGTGGCCTGGTTTTGTTTTCACTGCTTCACTTGAGGGCGTCTGAAGCTGTGCTGATCTACACCAACCACCCTCTACATACAAGCCATTAGTAGTCTTCCGCTGTTTAGGGCGAAAACAAGGCTACAGATATGTAGCCTGTTTCCCCCAGAAACACAGAAACTACTAATGCTGTATGTATATGTATGGACTCGACAAGAGCCTAAGCCTCCGCGCTGAGGAGCCTGGGGTATATATATATATATATATATATATATATATATATATTCTAATACTAGTGGTTCAACACGCCCCCTGGTGAGGGAATACCACAGAGCGAGAGGGGCCTCACAGGACCAACACAATACGCACACTTGGTATATATAAAACAAGGAACAACCTTTACTGAGCATTATACTTATACTGCTATCATCTTATAACTGTAAGGTGCATGAAATATAACAGACCCGTTCCCACTAATAAACACAAATAGCACAATGAACACCTAGCAGGGGCAAGACATCATACCGTGTCAACCACCATGTCCAATGTACGGCACCCAAACCCCCAAGTATGATGTGGCCGCGTGGCCCACTAGCATGAAATGGTATAGTAGATTGCACTCAAAAATTAGATATGATCACAAGGTAATTTGACATTTTTTTTGCAGAGAAAACACAATGTTTCGGGGTTGCAGCCCCTTCGTCAGATGTAGTGATCGCTGTGGAAACAAGGGGAAAAAATTCTATTTAAATATCCACTCCCAGGTGGAGCACTTTCTCCATTGTTTCTTTTTCTTTCACACCAGGGTCCATCATAATGTCACCCTAATCTGTATTCAGAAAAATAAAGACTATGGGGCCTATTCTCGTAGCTCCGAAGTATGACAAACAGCTTCTGATGGGCATGCCCAATATGATCCTAAAAGGTTATTTTTAGAAGTGTTTTCACTCTAGCTCTGCCAATCCGATCGGTTTGTCAAAAAAACCTCCAACTCACAAAAACTGCTTCTAAAAACTCGCATTTTATACATGCCATTTTAAGGGTGACGAACTTGGTATTGCAAGTTACATCCAGAGTCTGAAATATGGGTTTGGTTGAGAGAGAAAAACCCATATGTTAGACTGGGGATGGAGTTAGCACCACGTCTGGTTATTCTGCTTCTAAAGCAAGTACAATCCGGGCGTTTTGTCTGTGTTAAGCCGTGCGGTTTGTCACTTTTTATAGAAGCGGTTTAGATAGGGTGACCAGATGTCCTGGTTTTGCCGGGATAGTCCCGTTTTTTTCTCGGCTGTCCCGGTTGTCAGTCCGTCCCGGAAATGTCCCGGTTTTTGCCCTTGGTCCCGTGCGTGGCGGCGGTGCGCGGCGGCGGTGTGCGGCGGCGTGAGTATTTTTTTAAATGGGGGTCGGGGCGTGCGGGGGACTAGGAATGCCAGGGGCGGAAGTCTTTAGATGAAGAAGAGATTGAATGGAGGCAAGAGGATGACAGGGGCGGGGCTTTGATACAGGGGGCGGATGAGTGAGATGAGCTGCTTCCAGAGAGAGAGAGAGAAGAGAGAGAGAGTGGTTGGTTAACTGGATGTGTTGGTCTGTTGTGTGATAAGGTCCATTTTGGTATCTGGGTGTGTGTCAGCAGAGTCTGTACTGTGTGTGAATTTCATGTTAGGTAGGTAATGTGTGTGGACGAATGTCTGTCTGTGTTAGGTGTCACCCTTGCAGCCCGGGAGCCTGTGTGTCGGGGGATAAGGGCGGGATGTCGGGAAATGTGTTTGTGGTCCTAGTCTGTTTGTCTGTCCTGTGTGTTTCGGGTTTTGTATGTGTCCTGTCTGTCTGATGTGCGTTAGGGATGGGATACGAGGAAGCGGAGGGAGGGAGGGAGTAGGGAGGGGTGGGGGTTCGCTAATTTTGCAGGCGCGGTGGGGGGGCGGGAGGGACAAGGGATTGGGGGCTCATGGGAGGGAAGAGGAGGAGGAGGGAGGAGGGAGAGATAACTTCGAGAGGAGGTAGTGAGGGGGAGATACAGTATGAGGAGGGGAGGGGAGGGGAGCAGGGGAAGTTTATGAGGAGGGAGGGGGAGGGGAGATATGAGGGAGGGGTGATATTAGGAGAGAGGAGGGGGAGATATGAGGGCGGGGAGGTATGAAGTTATGGGAGGGATGGGGAAGATAGATATTAGGAGATGAGGGAGGGCGGAGATATTAGGAGATGATGGAGGGGAAGATATGAGAGTGGAGGGGAAGTATGAGGCATGATGGGGGGACAGGGGAGATGGGAGATATTAGGAAGATATGAGGAGGGGGGAAGAGATATGAGAGGGGAAGGTAATATGAGGAGGGGAGATAGAGGAGGGGAGGGGGAGATAGGAGGAGGGAGGAGGAGATATATAGGAGGGGAGGGGGAGAATCCCGAGGGGGAGAAAGATATGAGGAGGGGAGGGGGAGATATGAGGAGGCAGGAGGGGGGAGATATGAGGAGGGGAGGAGGAGATATGAGGAGGGGAGAGGGAGATATGAGGAGGGAGGTGAATGGTATGGGAGATATGAGGAGGGGAGGGGAAGCTATGAGGAGGCGAGGGAAAAGTATGAGGGGAGGGGAGGTATGAGGAGGAGGAGGGGAGGTATGTGGAGGGGAAGGGATGAGGAGGGGAGGGGGGGATATGAGGAGGGGAGGTTATGATGAGCGGCGAGGGGGATGTAGAGGAGGGGAGGGGGATATGAGATGAGGAGTGGGGGGGAGGTACGAGGGGGAGATATGAGGAGGGATGCAGGAGATATTAGGAGATATGAGGAAGGGAGAGAAGGAGGAGGGGGAGATATGAGGAGGGAAAGGGATCTCCAGCCGTAGGGAAAGGTATGAGGAGGGGAGGGGGAGGGAGATATGAGCTGAGGAGGGGGAGGTCTGAGGGGAGATATGAGGAGGGATGGGGGAGGATTTATAAGGAGATATGAGGAGGGGAGGGGGACCGATAGGAGGAGGGGAGGGGGGGAGATAGGAGGAGGAGGAGTTATGAGGAGGTAGTATGAGGCAGAAGTGAGGGGAGATATGAGATAAGAATGAGATATGAGCAAGTGGAGGGTGGTTATGAGGAGGGATGGGAGAGATATTAGGAGAGATGAGGTGGGGAGGAGGGATATGAGGTGAGGACGGGGAATATGAGGCTGAGGGGGAGATATGAGGAGAGGAGAGGAGCGGATATGGAGATATGAAGAGAGGAGGGGGGAGGGTCGGTGGGAAGGTATGGGAGGGGGGGATGTGTGTAGGTAAGTGCTGTTGTGTTTGTCACTGTGTGTGTGTTTGTCACTGTGTGTGACAGGTTATGGGGAGGGAGGTGAGTGTGGGGGGGGGGAGAAAAATAACATGGGGGTGGGGGTGTTGTACTGTTTGTGGGGGTTGTAAAGGTAAGAGAGAGGGTGGGAAGGAAAGGGTGACTGGGGAGGTGAGGGTGGGGTGAGAGTGAAGGAGGTGTGTGAGAAGGAAGGGGTTCTCGCAAGGCCACTAAACTGGGGGTAGGGCCTACGGTGGAAACGTTGTGCCCTGGGCCCCGGGAAATCTGTCGGCGGCGCCCTGCAGGCAGTGATGTCAATGACTGCACCGAGGAGAGCAAGAGAGACCCTTTTGCCAAAGTGGATATACATACAAGGTCAGGAATGTCACATTTTAAATATCTTAATTTTATTAATGCCTACCATTTTTATTTAATTTTATTATGTCAATTATTTATTGAATTTTAATTTGTTCATTATTTTAATTTTAATTACACATACAGAACATTACACACATACAAGTGAGGAAGCCAGAGGACCGAGAAAGTGAGGAACAGAGAAAAAGTGAGGGAAGGGGTGAGACGAGATTGTGTTATGTTAAATAAGAATCCGAAAATAAAATACATTTTTGAAGTAGTAATCATCCCCTACGAACTGGGGAATTCTTGGCCAATATGCCCTGGCCTGTAAAGTTGAAGGCCCAAGCAAAGCCCCACACATCTATTACACACAAACACACACTTCAGCACCACCTCTATACACACAATACCACATTGACAAGCCCCTACTTCTAGACACACCACAAACACCCCACTGCCGCACCCACCTATACATAACACTGCAGCCCCGACCTCTATACAAAAAACACACACTACAGCCCCAACCTCGATACACACACAACGCAAAATGCATGGCCCCCACCTCGTCTACACTACGCGACACACTGCCTGGCCCCATCTATATAACACAATCACACATGCTGCCCCCCACCTCTATACACACAATCACACACTGCTGCCCCCCTTCTATACACACAATAGCATCTGCAGGGCCCACCTCTGTATAAACATGCCAAATGTACGGTTTGGCACTGACAACTTAGGAGCTACGAGAATAGGCCGTCAGACTACAAACTCTTGCCTGTTATTTTGGTTAGATTATGTATATATAATACAATTTACATTCTAAGAATACTTCAAAGAGAATATAATATATAACATCAGAAATATAGTAATGTGAAGAAAGAAAGTATGTACTTGTATATACAGTTATATGATCACAGGTATAAGCAACAGGAGGGCTGGCAATCCTACTAACACTATAAACAAGACGTGTCAATGTGCATCAAATTATAAAGAATCCAAAAATATTCAACAATCGTTTATCACATGTCCAGGTCGAAATTAAGCCAAAGAATGAGCAGGTCTGGGTTATTGTGTTACTAACTAATCGTCTAAGGCCTCCAATGTATACTGATGCACTGCAATGCGGCGAGCGATCTGCGACGTCGCAGAGTGACGTTGCAACAAGCACATTCTTCTGCTGTGCCGCGACTGCAGGCGAAATCTGTTTTTTGTTTGGATTGGGCTGCGTTACAGACGCGGCCGTCGCGAACATCAGAAACAATTTGAAAACGCTCTCAACTGTTCGCTTGCTTGCACAGCAAGCGTTCACGATCTGCGGATTGTATAAGTGTGTATGTACAACAGTGTTTCTAGGGACCATCCCCAACTCTCCACTTGATTGAAACCCTCCGTACCAACTGAAACTGGCTCTCTTTCACATGACCCCCCGTCTATCGTCGAATGATTGTGTTGTGGTGCACCGCTGGCTACAGGACTCCTGAGTCTCCCGTGATGGTAGTGGGTGGTATCAGCATGACAGTGCGGCTGAGGTTATGGTGCTAGAGTCCTACCTCAATCGATGTGCAGCGCCTCCACCTATCAGGATCTCCTGCGTCCGCAGGGGAGTATGACTGATGAGGAGCTCCTCCATGGTGCCTCTCTTCTGTGCAAGAACTTCACTCCACACAGCAAGGGTTGTGTGTGAACTCGGGCATCTTTATTGTCATTACCTCTAATGTTTTATTGTCCATTTATCTAATGACAATTTTGCTAGCAGTGTTATACGTGTGTGTTATTTTGCTCAGTGTTATACTTACACTATGATCCTTATTGCCATTGTTATTTACTCTACAGTATAATCATTTTATGCATGGCTGGTAGTGATCATGTGCATATATACACATTAGTGCTTCATGTGAGTGTTTATAATTTATATAGCGTTTCCAGTGACGTCATACACCAGAATTAGCCCCTATAGCCAGTTACCTATAGGCATAGGTCAAGTGCTTTCTAGAATCACAGGCTTATGGTTTCATTGTTCCATTTGGATATTTTGGCACTTTGCCAACCATGACCCCTTAACGGGAGAGTGAGCACTGATTGCCTTCAGTTCACTTTATACCATATTTTCTGGTACCAATAATTTTTTATCCTCAATAACGCATATTTATACACTACATTCTGTTTGGTTGTTTTTTTCTGCTGTACGCATGTTGATTAGGATGATCTCCTCATCAGATTCCGAGTGCATTTCTAGGGCCTTATCTGTATGCACAGTGTCTTTGCGTCATACAGTGTTCTTGGTGTTTGATTATTCTCCCTGCCCTATGCACCAGTCTGCAATGTGACCCTTGTGGTCACACTAGGTTGAGCGGGTGCATCTACTCCCTGTCTCCCATCCTACCATCTAGCTGCCTACAAGGTGACTAGGACAGCTATAGCCCTGTCTCCAAGACCACTTAACTCCTCTCAGGATCCTAGGGATGTCCCTGCGAGCTGACAATCCATCAGAGGCTACTACCCCATGGCTCCGTCCATAACAGCACTACTGGCAGCATACCTCTCTGTTTCCTAGTGTGCCTAGCAAAGCACTGTCCTGTTGATACAGATTCTCAGCAGCTCGCCTCCAAATGTAACGTGTTTGTTTCTGGACCCACCCAATCTCACTTGACCCCTCCGGTCTAAATGGTCCCCTTTACATGGATGTGTATTGTGGTGCACCTGCTGGCACAGGACTCCGAGTCTCCGCTTGATGGTAGTGGGGATATCAGCATGACAGGCGCTGAGGTAGTGTGCTTAGAGTCCTAACTACATCGATGCAGCCGCCTCCACCTCATCCAGGATCTCTGCGTCCGCAGGGGGATGTGATGATGAGGACCTCCTCCATGGTGGCATCCTTCTGTGCAAGAACTTCACTCACACACAGCAAGTGGTTTGGTGAAACGGGCATCTTATTGTCATCATAGCAGACTGCCCCCCACAGCGGTAGTGCTCTCAGCCGCTCCTCCTTTGCCGCCCACACCATCTTAGAAGGTTTTCCCTCCCAATGGGTTAGTAGATCACCTCTCCTCTAGGAGATCACCACCTGTGTCAGGTCCTGATCCCAGTGCAGATTTTATGATTATATCTGACAGTCTTAACTGCTGACAGACCTCCAGAACTGGACCATCACAGATCCCATCTGAACTGAAACTCCACAACTACAAAGCACACTTGATTAACCACTAACTTTTGGCAGTGCTGGTATCTTATATAGACTTAGACAATAGCCACACCTCTTGCGTCACTAATAGTGGACACAGAGCATGTTACCTCTCCCCTTAGGTACATATGACACCTCACCGGGTGTGAGGGCAAACCTCCTGATTGATGCTGGCAATCCTGTATTAGCAGGTTACTGCCAGCATGAGAAAGAACTGTATCCATTTTTACATGGCTACAAGTGTTTTGAGGGGATGCATAGTATTGTTTTGGCGCTGTGCGGCGGCCGCGCGTTTTCCTGTATAATTACGGCTTACGATACAATACATCACAGGTAGCAGAATAGAAGGCTCCTAATAAACGAATGCAGTGATCAATTGAATCCCTAAATGCACGGTGGTATATTATAGTATACAATTTAATGGATTCAAGTTATATGTGTCAGTGCAATAGTTTATTACTATAAATACCGATAGTGTTAATAGGAAGAATGCTTACAGCAACCATCCAGGCTCATGGGTAATATATAGGATCACCAGTACCTCCACTTCTGCCATTGGCAAATAAATATTTTTTTCAATTGGAGTCACCTTGCTACTGTATGTTTTTTTTCTTTATTCCATATTTGTTGTCCCCATACTGTATGTTTAAGTCACATATAGACATCTATATATTTACGAATACATATTTATATCTTGTAAACAACTATATGCATATCCTATAAAAAAACTTTGTATAAAATTATAAAATAGAAAAAAAAATATGGATAAAGATACAATCACGTATAAAAAGATATAAATACATATACAATAAAAAAATCATAAACTTACTTACCGTATTATTTAGCCATCAGAGCGTGGGAACTCAAATCCCAACTCTAATTGGCGAAGCAACGCCTCTGTCACAATGGTCTACTAGAAGCCAATCAGAGTTGGCCAACCGTATCAGGGAGGATGGCCATGTTTCTTTTCATGACGTCATGTTAAGGCACAATGAAGCACAGCCTCTGTTGGCTGCGTCATTGACTTTAATGATGTCATCATTTTTCCCCCCGGCCAATCACATGGTTTTCACGGCCAATCAGGGACCGTGGAACCATTTGAGAAAATGTGACGTCATATGCCATAAAAGCCTCTAGTCGTCTCATTTGAAGGCAGACGCGAGGAGGAAGGACTCCTTAGATGAAGAAAGGCCAGGGCGTGGCCGAGAGAGAAGAGAAGAAGAAACCAGAAGATGGCGGAAGAGGAAAGAAGAAAGAAGAATACAGATGAAGATGGAAAACAAATAGAAGACCCTGGATGTTATGGTTTATTATTTTTATGGTTATTATTTTATGGGTTCCTGTGGGGGATTGGTTCGGGAGTAAGCGGATCGACGGGAGTCGGTGAGATGGGTCAACTCAGGGATCCTTGTGGAAAAGCTACAAAGAACTGGCAATACCAAGGATCTCAATCACTACAGATGCTGCGGAACATGTGCACAAGGCAAACAAGGACGCAAAAGCACAATATTACTCTGACATCTCCCACCAAAATACAACAAACCCAGCCAACCTTTGGAAGGTTATCAACAATATATTCCAGCCTCCAACCATCAACAACCAAGTAATATCACTAAGGGGGATATTACTCGGACAGACCCCACTGACATTGCAAATGCATTCAATGATTACTGTGGGGTGCGCCACTAACTTATTAGCAAAACGCAGCCCAAACCACAAACCTGAATCTCATCCGGGAGTACCCCTATAGTCCCACCCCCTCCCAACACTGCCCACAATTTTCAATTTGCCCAGTATCTGAAGAGGAGATTATACAAGCGCTCCTCAAACTAAAACAAGCAGCCAATGGAGGCCTCACTTACTACAATCTAGGTTCCTACGACGTGTGCCCCAGCCATTGCCAACCAATTGCGTCCATAGTCACACTCTATCCTGTCTGCAGGACATACTCCTAATACACCTGGAAACTGCCACAGAGTGCCCCAATCTTAAAAGTGGGGACAAAAACACTGTCTCAAACTACAGGCCAATCTCACTTCTCCCAATTCTACCAAAGTCATGGAAAAATGTGTCCACTCCCAATTAAGCGATTTCCATACAGACAAATTTCCTAGCAAATTCCAATCTGGTTTGTCCCAAACACTCCACCGTAACTACTGCCTAAAAGTTTGCAATGAAATCCAGTGTGGAAGGAACGGGACAACTCACTGTGCAGTATTCCTAGATTTTGCAAAAGCTTTTACACAGTTGATCATGCTATCCTGCTCAACAAACTCCAGAGCTCTGGAATAGGGAAGCTTGCTTAGGTTTAAACTGGTTTCAGTCCTACCTTCAGGAAGATCCCAGCATGTGTCCATCTCAGGCTCTAACTCCAAACCCCCTGGATATCACCTGTGGTGTCCCGCAAGGCTCTGTTCTGGGGCCCATCCTACTCTCTTAATGATATCTCCCACAGCTTGTATACGGAGCCTCAATACACAGTATGCAGACGACACAATCCTATATGCACACAGCCAGAGGCCTCTCTAACCTTCAAAAACATACTTCAGTCTGAATTTTTGAGACTCGAAAACTGGATTTCCCAAAACAAAGTTTTTAAACACCTGACAAGACTGTAACAAATGGTATTCGGGACCAAGACTAAATTTTTAAAGCTTCCAGTGACTGAGCTCCTGATTAGAACCAACGCTAACACCAACCCTAACCCCTGTCTAGTTTTAAATACTGGGCTTATGGTTTGACTCCCACTTAAACATTCGGATGCACATTGATATCCTGACAACCAAGACCTATGCCAAACTAGGGGCACGTTACAGGAACAAATCCTCCCTAAGTCTCCTGGTCAGAAAGCGTATCGCACAGCAGATGCTAATGCCAATTATTGACTATGGAGACATAGTATACGGGTCGGCACCTCAAACCCACCTTAGCAAAACTTGACACCCTCTACAATGCAATTTGTCGTTTTGTTCTCCAATGCAACTACAACACACATCACTGCGTATGCTCAAAGAACTAGATTGGTCATCACTCGAGTCTAGGTGCAAAGTTCACTTTCCTGTCTTGCCTTTAATCTTCATGGGCAAGCTACCCAGCTACTGAACAAGTCCTCACCCCTACCACATGCAGCACTTATCACCTGAGATCAGATCCAAAAGAGTGTGTCATGGTCCCAAGGCTCAACAAAGTATCCGGACGTTCCTCTTCACCTACCGTGCACCAAAACTGGAACAACCTACCAAAAGACTCTCACATCCACCACCAGTTTAAGTTCTTTCAAATCTAAGGCTTGTCTCACATTTTAATCTGGTCTTTAACTGTTTCATACGCCATATATATATTTTCTTTAACATGTGCATGCAAGTCTTGTATATAATGATACCCTGGTCATTTATGTAACAGTATTTGTAACCATGTATTATTTGTTTTACTCTGTGCCCAGGACATAATGAAATGAGAGGTAACTCTCAATGTATTACTTCCTGGTAAAAATATTTATAAATAAATAAAATAAACTAATGGTAAGTAACCCCAATTTTTTATATGTTTTAAATTTATACGTTTTTTAAAAAAAAACTTTATGTGATTGTCTTTATGTTTAAATATTATTTCTTGTCATGTAGGTATATATGGATGTATGTTGTCTCGATCGATATATACATACAGGGTAAGAATGAGTTGGTAGGAAATGCTTGTTTTGCGTCTTTCTTTAAAATGTTTTTTTGCTATGCTGCTATGCATAAAGGTGTGTAATGTAATTTGAATTAGATAGATGTAATTTTTGGTGTTGTATGCTGATTTAGGTCAGGGTGAGGCTTGCTTTTGTATATTGGATTCTTTGGTACTTATATTTCGTCTGATGGTAACTTGTTTTGTTTAACGATTAAATAGTTATTGTAATTGTTTTGGATGGTATTATTTTAATTGTTTAGGGATGATTAAACCGCATTGATTTTAACCGCCGGGACCCCCGCTTCTCGAGTTACAGGCCCCGGTTTGGGGCATGGCCAGGTCGCCGCCATGTTTATAGCGTTCCACGTCGCGTATGGGACGCTGTAAAGATGGCGGCGGAATTAGCCTCGATGCCCCATACCGGGCCTGTAAGTCGGAAACAGGGGGTCTCTAGGCAGACAATGAATGCGGTTCAGCTCAGGGGACCCCCGCTCCCGCCACACTATTATTAATGTACATTAAAGTAGCTTCAATACCATAGCAGATAGCCGCTAAAGTAAGGAATTATTGTTTATTGATATGTGTGTTTGACCGTAGTGTAGATGTGTAGTGGGTCTCCGAGCTGAACCGCATGGTTTCAGCCTCGGGAACCCCCATACTTCAGGGAGTACAGGCCCCGTTATGGGGTGCCGGTATCCCTTGCAGAATATAATATCCCGGTCACGTGACGCGGGAGCTTGAAAGGCAGGGGATACGGCACCCCATAACGGGCCTGTATCTCCTGAAGTAGGGGGTCCCCGGACTTGAAGCCAATGCGGTTCAGGTCCGGAGACCCCTGCTCATGTACCTATTATTAAAATGTATTTATTTAGTGTACGATCGCCGTAACAGCCTTGCATGGAGATGCCAAATCTCTATGCAAATGTTACAAGCGGGCTTTTTTTTTTTCTATCAGCTAGCGAACGTGAAGTTTAAGAACGTAGCAGTGGGAAAAAAGCAACTGCTGTGGCTGTTTTTTTTTCCCAACTTTACTTTTATTGGGTTTTTCCTGCATACATGTTATCACCACAATATCTCAGTAAACCTCTGTAACCCATATCTTTTAACAACACCTAACATGTATATGACGCCAACTGAGGGTAACATACAATCCACAAACACGACTCACCAGACTAGACAAGACAATGCAAGATAGGGAGGAAGGCATAGGTGGGAGGGGGGGGGGGGGGGAATAGTGGGCCGCTGCCTTTGTGTCCACCGTTTCGAACTCTTGGCTTCTTCCCTACTCATCTGGATCCTGTCTGACTTCTAATCTAACTGTCCGTCTCTATGTGGTCAAGGATCCTGCGGATTCAAAGGAGAATGTGATTGGCTGATCACTATATGGCGCCGCGTCACTATAATGTACCTCCCATCTTTGTCGATACGTCCGTCCGTCGTTACTAGTGGGATTTGTTGTGTACTAGAATAGCCACTCCCCTTTTCTTGATCGTTGCTGTGAGGCTAGAAAGTCAGTCTAAAATTTTATCAAAATTTTTTGGGTAGCTATCCCTGGGAAAATGCGTCTCCTGCAGGAATAAAATCTCGCGCCTTTACGCCTATAATAATAAACGCCAGTTTCCTTTTTGTTGGACTGTTAAACCCCTTTACATTGTGTGATATTAACACTATTTCGTTACTCATCTGTGGTCCTGGGCGCTTCTATCCGTGCTGTTTTAAAGGTGACTTGGCTGCCCTTCGATTGTTGGGATCCCGATGAAGGGCTTTTCATCTACGCTGGCCCGGTGGTAGGTGCTGGAAGGGGGATGGGAAAAAAACGAGGGTAAGAAACAAAAGGGAACATAAACACAGAACAACACTTAACACATAACATCTGAGCTCGCGCCAGGACATGTCCCCCTGGCCTCAAGTCCATTGCCTCTGTGCTTTTCCAGACTCGTGGCGATCTTCTGATGTCCCGTGCCCGCCTTGGCTACCAACCCACGAGTTGACGCCCCCGAGGACTTTGCCGGAAATCAGAGAGACCCCTCTCTCCAAACCCAGCCTGCGGTCCAAACGAACTGACAAGCAGGATCGCACACCCCTCCTCTCCTGCCCCGCTCCTAACTACCTTGTATTCAAAACCTTCTTTAACTTTATGAACCTTTAGTTAACCTTTTACTAACCTGAACTGCTTCTACAAGCCTACTGTCCTAGCCTGACTAATTCTCGACCTGGTTTACTATCTCTAATAGAAGGTGCCCCTGTCCTTATTTATATTACTTCCTCAACCTCCCCTTTCTATCTTCACCCTGTCTCCCCTATGATTCTCTCTGCCCCGTCCGTCTTGCACACCTTCACTTCATCAATCCTCTACCCCTCTTTTAGTCCCCCCGTCTTTCTACCTGTCCACCTTCTTCTGACTTTCTTCACTTCCTTTACCCCTTCTCTCAACGTTCTCCCCTGCTTCATATCCTCTACCTGCCCTTCCATAGATCCCTCTCTCTCTCCCATTACTACCTTCCACCTCCCATTTCTACCTTCCACCTCCCTTTCCCTGTCTCCTAAACCTTCCCTGCTCCTCCTCTCCCTTCCTGCCCTTCCTCTCCCTTCCAGCCCTTCCTCTCCCTACCTGCCCTACCTCTCTTGCTCCTGCGCCGCCATTGTTGGCCTTGTGCCTCCCCCGCTCTGCCTGAACACTCCCCTGCAACTCTCTCATGCCACTCCTCCTTCCGGTACTACTGCGTAACCACCTCCTGCCTCAGCATCCTCACTCGATCCCCTTTCGGATCCTACTTTTCCCCTCCTTGGCCCCATTCCCTCCTCTTCCTCCCTCCCCCCCTTCCGTCTTAATGACGCTTGCACCATCATCCAGCGCCGTCTCCGCCTCTTTAGGCTGCTTCCGGCGTCCACTTCCGGTTTTCGTGCCACCTCCAAGATGGCGCCCGTCAACTTGACACTCGGCGATGACGTAGTTCTGCCCTGCCGCCATCTTGGATTCCTCTGTGCAACCTGACGGACGTTCGCGCTCTTTTCCCCAGCTTCCCGCCAGCCTGCACCTGCATTTCAGCATGGAGCCCTGGATACCAGGCAGTCACCGCCATCTTCTTGCACCCTCGTGGCCCGCAATCCCAGGTAAAGTTATTTTTGCAGGTTTTTCCCTTTTATCTTCAGCTTGCAATTTCCAGGGGGCCCTTCTTTAGTAGAAAGCTTCAGCTCAGGGATGCCAGCGTTGTCATCTGGGTGCACCCCATCAGCAACACCAGGTAAACTTATATATTGCCATAACTTGTGGGTGCAATAACTTGTGAAACAAAACTTGTAACTTTTGCCTACTGAGGCTTATGTCCAGGTTTAATTTTTCTCTCCTTTGTCCTTAGCAGCTTTTGCTGGTCCACGTGGGGTCCAGGGGAGCCTCTTCTGGTCCCTCGGCTGTGATAGCTTCCCCCAGCCCTAATTTGTTGAGAAAGGCAGGCCCTTCCCCTAGTTCCCTCATGGTAAAGGACCGGCCATTCCGGATCACCATGAGGCCAAAAGGGAAGGTCCAGCGATACCTTATTGCCTTGTCCCTTAGTTGCTTTGTTATGGGAAGCAGACTCCTCCGCCTTGCTAGCGTGGTTCGTGCCAGGTCTTGAAAAATCATAAGCCGGGTACACTCAAATTCCTCCGCTGGTAGGGGACGTGTTTTTTGTAAGATAGCCTCCCTGGATCTAAAGTGGTGCATCCGCAATGATGTCCCTGGGCTGTTCCGTTTGCAGCGGCTTCGCCCGCAGGGCTCTGTGGCATCTGTCTAGAGCCAAGTACTCTTTCGGTGTATCCGGGAGTATACTCTCTAGCCACCGGCCCATGAACTCCTCGCAGTCCTGCACTGACTCTGGTACCCCCCGGATCCGCAGATTATTTCTACGGTCGCGGTTTTCTGCGTCCTCTTGTCTGTCTTTAATCTCGTTGATTTGACTCTGCAGGTCCGCTGTCTTTTTATCATTTCTTTTTATAGACTTTATTGTCTGATCCACTTTAGTCTCTAATGCTCCGGTTCTCTCCCCAAGCCCTGTAACTTCTTTTTTCAAATCTTTTATCTCTGCTTGCAGCACAGACTTCAAGTCCTTGTAAAGCTTATTAAAGTCACATTGCCTCACTGGCCTCTGTGCAGCGTTGTCCATTTCTTCTTCATCTCTCTCCAGCTCTGTTTCAGAGCCTGTGTTTGAAATGGGTGCCATTTCTGCATCAGCACAGGCCGCCCGGGCTTTCCCAAAATACTCAGGCATCCCCCTCTTTCTTGGTGTTTTCACTCCTCTCTTTGACATCCTGAGACCTTTATGTATCTTTTATGATATTTGGCGACGAAATCCGTATATTTTTATAGGTTTTGAGTGCTTATATTGTTCAGCGGTTCTCAGAGCAGCTAGGTTAGGCTACCATGCTCTTTGCCGTCATAGCTCCGCCTCATGCTGTGGCTGTTTTGAGCATGTACGTTAGAAAATAAGGAATCGTGTCTCCGGCCTCACTTTTTAACGGACGTGCTTTTTTATTTCAGCCGGACGCAAACCCATTGAGCTTAGTGCATGACTCCATTAGTACGGGATAATATGCTGGAATACTAATAGAAAGCAAAATAATTAGTAATTGTCAGCATGGATTTCTGAAGGATAAGTTGTGCCAAAATAACCTTATTATTTTCGGTTATTCTAACCCCTTCAGAGACTTTATTATTTTTTATCGTTGTTATATAGATGACTTATTGCTTATTTGCTGTGGGGATTTACAGACACTTTTTTTTTGCTTTTTTTGAATATCTGAATGTGAATACATATAATATTAATTTTACTTATAATTATCATGATAATCATATAGACTACCTGGATCTACATCTTTATGTAGATTTAAATTTTAAAATACAGACTGATATCTTTAGAAAAGAGAACTCACTAAATTCATTGCTCAGAGCAAATAGTGCCCACCCTAGATCATTACTAAATGGTATCCCGAAGAGACAATTCCTTAGATTGAGAAGAATATGTTCTACTGAAGAATCTTTTTTACGACAGGCAGAACAATTAAAGATGAGGTTTAAAAATAGAGGTTACAAAGATGATGTCCTTGAGGTGGCCTTTGAACAGGCTCTACATAGTGATAGGGCTGAACTGCTGGCTAAAGCAAAAAAATACATGTCACTAACCAAAGGAAATCATACTCCACAACTGATCAGAATAAAGATCCCCCTCTTTTTATTACAGCATACTCCAAACAGGCGGAACAGATTAGAGTAATTATACAAAAACATTGCGAAGTTTTGAAATTAGACAGAGACCTAGACAGGTATACTCAATCTTATCCAAGGATAGTCTTTAGAAAGGCTAAGACTATTGGGAGTCACATCTCACCCAGTCTTTTCTGTTCAAAAACAGGCCCAATTAAGAATATTCCAATTGGTTTCTTTAAGTGCGGAGACTGTAATCTTTGCAAATACGCAACACCTATGAAATCTGTTATTAATATACACACAAATCAGAAACGTAAGATAAGATCTTTTATAAACTGTAAGTCAAAATATTAAGATGTGTTTGTGGTAGTGCGTATGTTGGTAGGACCATCAGCTCTCTCAGAATTAGAATCAGCGAACATCTGAGAACTATAAAAAACAGAGATGAGAGATTCCCAGTGGCGCGCCATTTCATTACATGTCCACAAGGGTCCATGAGCACCTTCTCTTTTAGTTTCAGTTTTAGTTTTAGTGCATTAGAGCAAATACACACTAAGAGTAGAGGAGACAGAAAGGCTTATCTTAATTGCAGTGAAATGCAGTGGATCTTTGCCCTTGGGACTTTAGCGCCCAGGGGCATAAATACAGATTGGGAATTGAAACATTTTTTGAAATAATCAGTCTATTATTTTTCAATTAGAGATGGATATGTATACGAATGATTATTGTTTATTATATAACATTTTATTGTTTGCATTTTTCATTTTTTAGTTATTGATATCATATATATTTGACCATAGGTATCATTAGAATTGTCATCTATTATGACGATTATAATTAAATTAATTTCATTATCACATAATGATCAACTTATAAATTGCATAACTGATAAATTATATTTTTCATTTTATTCTTAGAATTTTGTTTGTATGATATATATATATATTTTCATTCTTTATTTGTAATGAATTTTTTGACATTTCATTCGTGTACATATCCTCCTCTCCGGTTTACATGACATCTCTTAAATTCTTCCTCTATGATAGCGATTTTTAGTATCCCTTTATAACATTTGGATTTATTTTCTGAATTTATCAGCTGTATATGCTGCAATATCTTTTATAGTTCCTATGTCTATTCTCCTTTGTTATGTTTTGTATTTTGTCTCTCCTTTGACACATGTAATGTATCACTAGGGACGCTCCTGCGCTGTTGTCGGTGTTCCCCCGCACACACAGTTACGCCTTGAGTCGTGTGGGCAATTCATTGGCTGATGGTTTGGGCCAATGACGTTTGTCCGTTGTCCTTTCACGCCCTTTCCACCGCGCATGACGTTCTGTTTGGGGTGGGGGGACGTCTCTAACAGCCGGAGCGTTCACACACGCGAATTCACTCTTTGACAAAGGCCCCTGCGGCTGAAACGCGTCAGAGTTTTCCTCCGTGTTCCCCCCATGATTGCACTATGGAATAAAGCTTATTTTTAACCCATCTTGTTGGTGTGTGGCCCCACTGTTCCACAGCTGTGCTCCGCTTCCCTTCGTTGGATCATCTCTGCTTATACTGTTTGGCGTGATGCACGCATACGGATGTTATTGCCTATATGTGAGTACCATTCTCCCCTTTATTTGGATTGGGAACATATGACCTTTTATGGAGTGTGACTCCAGGGCCTCTGTCCTAGTGACAAACCATCACAGGATCATCATATTATTTGACAGTGTTTGGATGTTATCACATGGACAGTTTATGCTCAGTTATGCTTTAGGATAGCTATTTATGCACCAGGTCTAGGAAACTCACGAGGCTTCACTATTATTCATCTGTTACAGGACTATACATATTATTAAGAAGTGTATATGGATTTATGGTTCTTCTGCTACTGAGCACCGTAGTTTGAATTTCTTTCCAGTGTACATATGATACCAGTGATATATTCTGTTTTTCACTTGCTTGATGTACGCAGAACCTTGAACCATTTTTATTATAAAATTGTATTTACTTATTTCACGATGAGCGTTGTGCGCTGTTCTTTGTTTTGTTTTGTATAGTTACCCAGGGTCTTGGGCTACCCTTTGCACAGCAGCAGACGCAGTTAATATTTATGACACTCACTTGGGTTTTTAGTGGTAATATTTAATCACTACCATATCACAATTATTAATTCATTTTAGTTGCGCACTTGTATTGTTTTTTCTTGTTTCTATTTTTGCCTTCCAAAGCCATAGATTGAACAGATTGTTTCAGCTTAGATTTGGCTAATAGATCCACACGCTCCACAGCCCTTACTTTGTTGAATGCCTCCTGCACTAGAGACGTGTTATAACCCTTTTGTTTGAAATTCTCGATAAGACGACAGGATTGCACCTCAAAGACCTGGGCGGACGAGCAATTCCTCCTCAGTCTATTAAACTGACTAAGGGGGATATTGCGTAGCCACTTAGAATGGTGGCTGCTTTTCGCATGTAGATAGCTGTTTACCGCCACGTCCTTGAAGTGCACCTGTGTAATGATTTTAAAATGCGAACCTATCGACAATTCCAAATCCAAAAAGAGTATGTTTGATGCACTGATCTGGTGGGTAAATCTGAGGCCCATATCTTGGAGTTAAAGTCAGCCAGTATCTGCTCGAGGTCACCCCCATCTCCATCCCATATGATCAAGATGTCATCAATGTACCGTCCATAGAACACCAAGCCCGCCCCCAGCCGTGCATTGGTGCAGATGAATCTGGATTCCCAATAACCGAAAAAAAGGTTTGCATAGCTGGGGACAAACGTGGTGCCCATGGCCGTACCACAGGTCTGGAGATGGAAGCTCTCCCCGAACAGAAAATAATTGTGACTACGGATAAAGCCGACAGGGGAGAGAATAAAATTGCACTGTGATACAAGTAAACCTCCACCACCCCCAAAAAAATGCCCAACCGCCTCGAGACCCTTACCATGATTTATACATGTATATAAAGATTGAACATCACAGGTGGCCCATTTGTAAGTTGGCTTCCACTGAATAGAAGAGAGGGAGTCTATGACGTGGAGCGTGTCCCTAATATACGAACGAAGAAGGACCACATAAGGTAGTAAAAAATGGTTCACGTATTTGGACACGCTTGACGTCATAGACTCCACCCCTGATACAATGGGCCTACCTGGCGGGTTCACGAGGCTCTTGTGCACCTTCGGGAGGTGATAGAAGATGGGAATACGCAGATTGGCAATGTAGAGATACTTGAATTCATATATATATATATATATATATGGTATGTCAGATATTTATATATATTTAAATGCCTTTGCAACTTTATATTACAGTATACTGCTACTGTAAGTGTATCTAAACAGTAAATGCACCTTATTTGCAAGATGTTTATACTGTTTATACTGTATGCAGTACTGTACAGTATGTCAACAAGATATTTATACAGTATACAGTATATTTAAATGCCTTTAGTACTTTATGTATAGTACTACTGTGTCTAAACAGTAAAAACATACAGTAAACACACCAAAAAGTATATTGAAAGAATGAAACATTTTACTTGTGTAGCCCTGCTAAGTTTGAGCTATTATTCTGCCCTCCTCCTGGCAGTAAATTCCTATTAAGTGTAGGTTGCCAGGAGTAATCATGGGTTCACCCCACTCACTGCAGATCAGTGAGGCAGAGAAGGCAGTGCAGTCAGGCCTGTGTCCAATAAGGGACAGGGGCGGGCTCTTGCTGGATCTGTCTTAATGAAATGCATTTCCTGTATCTAGTTAGGCCGCGGGCATGGTCAGTGCTTAGGCGCTGACCCGTGCTGACGCTCAGCAGTGAGCCCCTGCAGCCGCAATAAGAGCGGCTTTAGCAGGGGCTCGCGCACGCTTCCGTAGGCGTGCGGAAGCATAGCCAATAATCCAATTGTAATTTTGATGCTCACGGGAGCGCAGGGCCGGTCACGTGAGCGGTTCGCCCAATGAGGGCGAACCAGCTCCGTGACGTCACTGGCCTGCCCCCCGACACGACCTCGGACGGCGCGCGAACTAAGGCCAGGGAAAGCACTTGCTTTCCCTCAGCCTCAGCGCGCCTCCACACGGAAATTGGAGAGCAGGAGCATATTGGTGCCTCCACTATCCAACTAGTAGCTCATTTTTCAAAAAGCACTCCTGGGCGGTTAAAACTTAACATTTAATAAATTACGTATTAAAATAAATTCTACATACAAAGTAATAATAATAGACACACAATGTACTTATAAAGGAAGGGTGGTGGGGAGGTAGGGTTGGGCTAGAGGTGTATAGCACAATTACAATCAACCTAAATAGATTAAAGGAAAAAATGGGCTAATTAACACCTGATGTAACCTATTATTATAGAACATAGGATCTCTAAATTACCACCACTAACAAGACTCTAATACCTATATCGACATATATGTGTTGTGCGGCATCAGGCGTAGCCTACCGATCATACCAACCTGTAATTGTGGGATGTAGCACCAAACAGTGTAATTGTTGGATAATCTACCACTGCTCTTAACTAATAAAGCGTAATATTACCACTGTAGGTACAACACAATCACAAGTTGGTGGTACGTGGATTGACTCTACGCCTGATGACGTTAACATACACAGCACATAGATCAATAACAAATATAGCTAATAAGGAGTATAAATGCACGAAATCAGCTGTGACTAAACACTCTGCTTAAATGAATAAAAGCAGTCCAAAAATTTTACTGTGGTTAATGGGCATGCCGTCTAGATTTTACAGTGCTAGTAAGCCAATATCTTCTATAAAGCAATCTGCATCAAACAATCAAAGAATCTGCTGCAAAACACCGTGCCTTCATGTGTACTGGCAATGAATTTGCAGTATGTGGTGCATAAAGCCCTCAATATGATTGTCAGTATTTGTTGAATAAATGTATCAAGTGCATAACATTGAACCATCTAACATACATAATAGATAGCACTGAGACCGCAACAGGCAAAACAAAACCCACAGTTGAACCGAAACAAAAGAGCTAATAAAATGAGTCTGTAGCAGAGACAAGAGATACAGTGTACCAACGATACCAGACTCCCACCGGTCCCTCCCTGATGACGTCACCACGCCGAACGCTCTACGCGTTTCCCTCCTACACGGAGATCCTGCAGGGGCGAATGAATAACAGCTGAGGTCGGAAGCGTGTATTTATAGTGTCACGGGTTGCCTTAGCAACCCGTGGCCAATCGGAAGATCGCCTAATGCTATTGCGGACTAACAACAACACTATCCAGACCTCAGGAATACAGACTGCAGTAGACAGCAGTGTGTAAGAAGTACACAATAAGGGATTAAAATCAAAACAAATAAAAAACAATTTTAAAGGTAAAAAGTCAAACGAATGCGGGGACAGTGTTCATGGAATGTTGGCTAAATAAAGATAATAAAAAATGTACAAAAATACTGCATAGTGACACTGTTATGCGTGGCGCTAAAACGGGATAATGGTGTAATTACATACTAATAGTTGTACAAGTCAAACACTTCTTGGAACACAATATAGTGGTGTTAGTAGCTTAATTGCCAAAAAGTAGATATATAGCAGTGTATCACCACGAATAATATCTCACAGTACATTAATAAATGTGATGATAAAGGTAGGATATATATAACACACCTAGATAGTCAAATAAAGGGTGTGTAAGTGAAACCCTCATTGAGACCATGAGGGTTCAAAGTTTTTAGTTTATATATCCATTCCGCTTCGCGTTTTAACAATCTATTATTAATGTCTCCACCACGAATGTTGTTCTTAATATGGTCAATACCAATAAAGGAGATACATCTAATATCACCTTGGTGGATACTATTAATATGGCGGGCTACAGGGGTGTCGAGTTGGTTATGAACAGAGTTGATATGTTCAAGTACTCGTCGTCTAAATTCCCTTATAGTTTTGCCCACGTATCTTTGGCCACAGATGCAACTGATAAGATAGATTACATTAATAGTTTTGCAACTTATATGGTGTCTAATATCAAATGATTTAGATTGGTCGTTGGTGGTAAATGATTTAACAGGTGTAATATACTGACACGCCTTACAGTTCTTACATTGGTAAGTACCTTTTGGTGGTAATGCCAACCACGATGGTAAAGCTTGGCGTCGAAAATGGCTGTGCACTAGTCCGTCGTATAGGTTAACAGATCTTCTACTTGTAATGCTGGGAGTTTCATTAAGAACTCTAGTTAAATCATCATCCGACTTAAGGATGTACCAATACTTAGAGAAGATCTTCTTGATCTCTTTCCATCTATAATTGTAGGTACCTATACAACTTCAGTATTTATTATTTATTTCAGGACTTCAGTGTTATGCGGTCTGATAGTAGGTCCTAGCAGTTTATCTCTGTCACTATCTCTTGCTCGGTGATAAGCATATTTAAGTGTAGCAATTGAGTATTCCCGATTTAAGAATCGGTCTTTGAGATCTTTAGCCTGTAGGTGGAATTCCTTGAATGTTGAAGAGTTACGGCATAATCGCAAATACTGACCAATGGGGATACTTTTAATTAATGATGGTGGGTGGTGACTGGTAGCTGCTAGGAGACTATTTGTTGCTGTCTTCTTTCTGAAGACCGTAGTTTGAACATTTCCATCCGTGTCTTTACTAATTTTCAAATCTAAAAAGTTAATTGCATTGGCATTATACTCAGACGTGAGTTTTAAATTCAAATCATTGGCATTCAATAAAGACACAAATTCAATAAGGGCAGATTCAGGACCGTGCCAAATCAACAAGATGTCGTCTATGAATCTTATCCAGAGATCAATATACTGAGTATATTCCCTAAGGTTGTCAGTAAACACAAATTTGTCTTCCCACCAGCCTAGGTACAGATTTGCATATGTTGGTGCACATGATGTACCCATTGCTGTACCCTGGGTCTGGTGGTAAAGAATGCCATCAAATAAAAAAATAATTGTGACATAAAACAAATTTAAGGAGATTGAGAATAAAGATGTTATGTTCCGTATACATATGTCCTCTTGTGGAGAGAAAATGACTGCATGCTTGCAAGCCGTTAACATGAATGATGCTGGAGTAGAGAGATTCTACATCCAGTGTTGCAAACAAAGTATCGGTGTCACAATGGATTCCATTAAGCCTCAGAAGGGTGTCTTTAGTGTCCCTAACATGGGACGGGAGGATGGTGACAAAGGGACGCATGAGTTGATCTAAATAGATACTGCAATGTTCTGTTAGATTATTATTGCCGGAGACAATAGGCCTACCTGGAGGTCTCTGTTGGTCCTTGTGTATTTTCGGCAATATGTAGAATGTTCCAACTGTAGGTGATTTAGGTAACAGAAACTCAAGTTCCTTCTGATCAATAAGATTATTGTCAAGGGCCCCCCTTAGAATAGTCTGAAGTTCATTAATGAATTTAATGGTGGGGTCTCGATCTAATATGGAATAACTGTTTATCTTTCAGAATGCGTTTGCATTCTTTTACATATTGATCTGTATCCATGACAAGGATGTTACCTCCCTTGTCTGAGGGCTTAATGGTAATTTCCTTGTGTGACATTAGATCTTTGAGTGCCATGTTTTCATTTTTGGTAATGTTGTTCTGCATGTATATTTTTGTTTTCATTTTCTCAAGGTCTTTAGTAACAAGATTTGTGAAAACCTCTACTTGAGGACACATTGACATTAAAGGTGTACATTTACTTTTAGGTTTACAGTTGGAAAACGGACCTTCTTGATTCTCTGTAGGACATTCATTGTCATCCAATAGTGACACTAGGCTTTGAATGTTAATTTGATCTGTTGCCGTGAAGCCGGTATTACCAATTTCACGTCTTGATTTTTTAGCGTGAAATTTGTGTAGAAGCAGTTTGCGGGAGAACAGGTTTAAATCCTTAACCCACTAAAAGAGATTGAAATCTTTGGTAGGAGAGAATGATAATCCCTTCTGTAGAAATAAAATGTGATCGCTATTCAGATCTATTTTAGAAAGATTGAATACTTTCAACCTGTTGTCATCAACTGCATTCTTACTCACTTCCTGCGGTTTACTCGGCCTGATTTGTCTTTTTGTTTTTTTGCCACCTCGCCTGGTTGGTCTCTTGCGAGGGGGTATTCTAAAAAAGCAATTCTATCAGTAACAGTTGGTGATGTCCAACTAGAAGAGGGGGATGGGCCAGATGGTCTCGGTTCAGTGTTACTTGCAGTTTCTGATTCTGAGTTTTCCGCTTCAGAAGAGGAATAATTAATACTGTTCTGTCTTCTCTTTTGGGACTTTTTATAACTGTACACTTGATGTAAACTTTAATCCAGACCATCCCTCTGGAATTTCCTATGTCTTCTCTCTTTAATTTAATTTCTAAACTTATCCACTTCTCTCTGAAGTTTAGATTCCATTTCATCAAATTCTTTGTGGGGTCTAAAGTCATCCAGCTTGCGCAGTTGGATATCTAACTCCTTCTGTATATTCAACAGCCTAGTCTGTTGAGTCTCAACCAGCAATTTAATTAATGCTTGTGAGCAAGTTGTCAAAATTGCTTGCCATTGCTGGGTGAACTCAACAGTGGTAATATGGTATGCTGGAGATAGGCCTATTCGTAGGCCTCTGGGGATCATATCTTGAGTGTCATGGATTCACTCACTATCCGCTAAGGTAATGATTTTTTATTTGGGGAGGGGGGTGCTTGATACAAGTGTGAGGGAGCAGGGTGTCTTCTGAGCTGAACAAAGTTGATTTCAGCCTCAGGGACCCCCTACTTCCCGAGATTCAGGCCTGGTATGGGGTGCCGGTATCCCTCCGCTTTGTTTACAGGCCATGGTCACGTGACCCAGAAGATTTTAACATGGGGATACCGGCACACCATAACGGGGCCTGAATCTCGGTTAGTAGGGGGTCCCCGGACCTGAAACCAATGCGGTTCAGCTCCGGAGACCCTTGCTACATTACTGTAATGTTAGAATTTTAATAAAACCCCATGCGATCGCCTGTGAGAGGCGCGCAGTTAGAGTGACTGATTCAGCCTATCTCTTACTGCGCGTCTATTACAGAAAGGCAGACCCCGGTAGGACTCATACAGCAGAGACCCCTGCTGTGTTACTCCGGTGGGCCATTATGTCTGCAACTGACCATCTCGGGTCCACCACGCGACGCAATGGGGGATGTACCCAGTAAATGTTCGAATAATGGCTGCTGCATCTGTAAAAGGTTTCATCTTGGTGTACATAATGCTGTGATGAGCGTGCAGGTTTACAGTTGAAAGAAATGATTGAGATGTTGTAAAATATAAACAACATTTTTCAGTCCCTTGAAGAGTCATAGAGAAATAAAAACGTAGTGATTTTCTAAATGTAAAAATTGATTAAGTATTAAAACCAGGAAAGGTAATTTTTTATACCAGCAGACAAACCATGAAACCATCTTAGACTTTTAGATAGCTACTGTAGTCCCATGCCTTTGCTTTGTGGGGGTGGGGGGGGGGGGAGGTGAGATGCAACTCAATTGGTCTGTCTTACAGTACTGCATGGAGGATCGTGAAGGATTACAAAACAACTGGTTGAACTGTTTGCAAATGTAGTTATTTTCTAAATCTTAACATTGATTAAAGATGTAAAAAAGGAATCCCTTAATGTTTTCCATTAACCGTGAAGTGGAATAAAATCAATCAACATCTCTGTGGGAAATTTTATTAGAGGTTATTGACATGTAATTGAATCACCCCCCATAAAATCTAGCCCCCCCTCCCATTGAAATTAAAGTTAATACTGTATAGTACATTATACAGTATTTACCTTCATTATACACTTTGTCAACCGGGTGGAGATGAGCCAATGTCAGAGGTGTATTGTGCGTACAATGTCACTCATTAGGGTCACACTAGGGTCACTCATGTAGTCTCCATTATATTTACCTTTATTATATATGTTGCCAACCAGGTGGAGATGTCATGGGTGTACAGCATTGTGCGTAACAGCTGGGATCACTCATGTAATCAGCGTTATAGTTGACAGATGCCTGCTGAAGCTGGTATCCAGGCAGGGCCAGGTAGCAGGGATTGCAACTCACCAGGTTTTCAGTCACGGTCTGCCCATTATTGCAATAATATTGGGATGCCGGTTTGGGTACACTGCAGGGTCGGGAAGTACCTGTACGAATCTTAAATGGATGAAACCTGACCTTTCTTCTTTTGCAGTCGCCATGAGCAAACATACTGGCAAAAGCTGGGAGCACAGACCAATATACCCACTTACAGGTATCTCCCAGAGGAGGTCGTTGTGAAGTTGTGGTGAGTGCAAAGAATCGTCAGAGTATATATATAAAAACACAATTATGATAGAACATCTATAGGCTTATCAATATAACCAATGCTCTTATCTAGAAAACATACAGATGAGGAAAGTGATGGTTGGTAATAATAAAATCTGATCACCGCTATACTCACATGGGCAAGTGTGAGCTATTCACATCAAGGTATCTTTTGTTGGTACTCCTCTCTGATCGAATCACCAGACTCCTAGGGACGATTTTCATTGGATGGTAGTTGTCCTTATGGAACTCATGTAAATACAACACTTCCGGCACTTGTTGTCTTCGTTAGGACTCCGTGTGGTGTCTCCCTGCTGCCGCGTCTGGTCGCAGGACCACCGTCAGAGCCGTCGCGAAGAAACTACGGTGGCCTTCCGTCACCACCGACAGGGAACTACGCATTTCACGAGTGATCTCTCGCTTCGTCAAGTTCCTGTCGGTGGTTCGTGGTGAGGCTCTCTTTATACCCTTGATGTTATAATCATCAGGTGTATCTAATAATAATTAGCTTGCTAATATTGAAAAAGTACCAGCGCCGCTGTCTAATGTGAACCCAAAAAGGCCTTAAGCGGCTTCAGGGCATTACATCTGTCACAGTAAATGGTTTAAAATTTATAGTAAACTAGCTGATATTACCGGCATTGCCCGGGATGTAATTTTCCCGCTTCCCCCTCTCTCTCCGCTCCCCCCTTTTCTCTTTGCTCCTCTCTCTCTCTCTCTCTCTCTCTCTCTCTCTCTCTCCCCATTCACCTCTCTCTCTCCCCCTTCCCCTCTCTGCCCCCTCTCTCTTTCTCCCCAGTTCACAGCAATCCGGTCCCCCCCTGCACATGAATGCAGCCCCCCTCCCTTCACAGCTTGGGTCCCCCCCGTTTACAACTCTGATCCCCCCCCACGTTCACAGCTCCATTCCTCCCGTTCACAACTGTGCCCCCCCTCGTTCACACCTCCCCCGCCCTTCACAGCTCCATTCCCCCCTTTCATAGCTCCGTTCCCCCCTCTCTGTGTGTGTATATAATATGTATTTCCCCTCTCTCTGTGTGTATTTAATATATGAATCTCCCCTCTCTCTGTGTGTTTGTAATGACGTCACCCTGCCTTGCACTCAGAGACCTCGAGAGCCAAGGCCCGACCCGTAGTCAGGCAATGGGAGCCAATGACAGCCAAGGCCCGCCCCGCAGTCAGCCAATGGGAGAGCTTGACAGCTAGTGACAGCCAATGAGAGCGAGCACAAACTCACAGAAAACGTCTTTTGAATTTTATATATATAGATAGTTTAAAAATATATTGAAAAGTTTCCTTGCAATATAATTTGTTAATTATATATATTGACATATATTTGCAGGATCCGACAACACAGTGAAAGATATTAGCAATTTATCTGTGCAGTAGTCGCGTTGGTTAAAATAAATCATGGAAATATACTATAAATGTTCTTACAAAGCTTTATCATGATTTAAAAGGCAGTGTGGCTCCCCCCTGTGGATCTTTGTAGTTAGATCCTAAGTTGACGTATTCTTTATTTACTTTAGTACATCCTATCAGCTCTCTTCAAATGTGGTCTCCAGTATGTGGGACGTACCAGTAGGCCACTGAGGGTCCGCATACTGGAGCACAAGGGCAACATCAGGAGGGGACTAAAGACTCACAATGTGTCTAAGCATTTTTTTGTAGCCCACAATAGTGACCCTTCAGCCCTTATCTATAGGGACATAGAGATGGTCCCTGAAAATTGGCGTGGAGATGACCGCTTTACGAAATTAGCCCAGAAAGAGACCTACTGGATCTATAAGTTGCAAACACTGAAACCACAAGTTCTCAATGTAGATATAGGCCTTTTATATAAATTTCAGACCCAGATGAGTCATTTTAGTTTTTGTGGAATATATAACAGAAATTGCAAGATCCATTATGTACTTATACCCCACTTTTTAAGGATTCTGTAGTTGTACTAGTGCATCCACTTACGTTATGCTTTCGTTTTTGTCCCTTAGATCTATATCCGGATGTGCGCCGTATTATGCATACTTCCTTTAGGACACTCCATCCAGTAGCATTACTCCTAGCAGGGTTGTGTTACAAGCTGTGATATGTCATGTGTTCTTCTTTCTTCTTTTTTCCTTCGTCTATGATTAGGATAACATGTGGTTCAATTATGACACATCTGTTAGCACCACCCTCAGAGGGCTATTTTATTATTATTTTATGGATTGAACTATGATGGTTCATAAGACCAATAGGAATGTTATCCCTTCTGGTGTGAGTTGCAAAGATGTTTTAATTACAATGTCTGTATCCATATTATGGTCAGCATTAGAATTAGGATATCCTCATTAATTTGAGGACACTTTTTATTGCCCTGAGAGGGGTTACATTAGTGCTAAATGTGTTATTATGCTCTAGGGATACCCTGCGATCTACTCCCCCTTTGAGAGACAATATGTTTAAAACCATGGTGCGTGAGTATGCCCCACGATTTGAAGAGAGCTAATAGGATGTAGTAAAGTAAATAAAGAATAAGTCAACTTAGGATCTAACTACAAAGATCCACAGGGTGGAGCTGCACTGCCTTTTAAATCATGATAAAGATATGTTATAACATTTACAGTATATTTTCATGATTTATTTTAACCAACACGACTACTGCTCTGATAAATTGCTAATATCTTTCACTGTGTTGTCGGATCCTGCTAATATATGTCAATATATCTAATTAAAGAATTATATTGCAAGGAAACTTTACAACATATTTTTAAACTATCTTATACTATATTAGTGAAAGCACTGTATGTTTGCCTGCCTGCATGCATGCATGCCTGCCTGGATGTCCGGTGTCCCTAGGGGAAATCTCATTGGTCCCTTGGGCCGCCCCCGCACACCTCTCATTGGCCTGAGGCGGAGTGACACACACACAGGGACACACACACACACACACACACACACACACACACACACACACACA